>JAJOOR010035291.1:0-15258 GCA_036250505.1 Solanum acaule | reverse complement strand
GGTCTAGGATTCACTCTCTCGAGATGAACCCATGACAACCCAATACCCACAGACCATCAATCAATAATCTTAGTTTTAAAACCTCTCTATCAAGCAAGCCAAAACACAAGGGTAGAACTGCATTTGCAACTACAATTTTTAAATTAAACCACAATTAATGATTGAACTCACTTTTAAACAACATTTAAACTAACAATTAGCAATACCCATAAACTAAATCAGCACATAATCACATGATCACACCCCAAGAATTGAGGTTTTACCTAGACATTATAAAAAGATAAAAAATGTTACCAAACTGAGTTTCCATCAACTGGGTAAGATGAATTTCGTCTTTACAATGTTCTAAGTTGAAGAATCTCAAAGACCCACTTCCAATTTCTCAAAAGTGAAAAACTTCAATTCTCCAAAGCTTAGGAAAAACTAGAGAAAACTTGTCTCAAAACTCGGAATAATTACAATTCCCAAAATGAAAATTCTCTGTAATGAAAATATGATACTAAACTAAATGTTCAAAAATATATTTATAGTCGCCAAAAATGTGTTGCGAGGAGTCACTCGGTGAAGTAAGTTGGGCTTGCCGATCCACTCGGCGATCCGCCCTTTGATCAATGCCATCGCCTTTCTGCCTTGGCCTTCAGCATCCTTAAGGTTGCATCGCGGAACCAATCGGCGATCCGCCGACTACTCTTTTCTCTCACCGTCTTGGTTCTTTCCTTCAGGGCTTGGCACATTGGAGCTTTAGGCGGTCAAATGGCCATTCGGCGACTCGCCAAGTGGACTTGGCGATCACCAGGCTTGCTTTTCTTTGTTCTTTCAGCTCGCTTTGTTCCCTTTTTTCTAATTAGTGTCCTTGCTTTGTTCCTCAATCCTGATACCTGGAAATCAAGGGTTTTACATCAGTTATTTGCAAAAAATAAGCATTTGAGGACACTAAATCATTATAAATAAAGCCCAAAAAGAGTCCAAATCTCGGACTCATTAACACCCCCAACTTAAACTTTTGCTTGTCCTCAAGTAAAACTCAAGTTCAGCATTTCAAAAAGGATGTCTCAAACAGTGTTACACAAGACTCAATCATGAATGCACACACCAAGACTCAGCTTACTCATGCAAAGATCAATTGTGCACTCAAAGGTTCAAGTTGTGACTCACCATTACCAAAGATTCTTAAGTTCACAAAACTTGTTTCAAATGCAAGTTCAAGCTCAACAAAGGTACTCAAATTCCCTCACACAAAGATGATTCCATATTCACACAATTGTTCAACACTTTATAGTTCCAGAATCACATACAACTCTCACACTCACAAAGATGAACACATGCATGACTTCACCCATAGGTTTACCCTTATTTTCCAACCAACATTCGTTTCAGCTCACTCAAGATCAAAAAGGTCTTTTCAAGGCTTGTAATGGGGCTGAGTGTAAATGTATGGTTATTTAGGCTCAGTGGCTGCAATCCTCATGAAATGTGGTATGAACAACACTTTCTTTCTTTTTCTTCAACGTTTTCACCCATGCTCAAAAGTCACCCCATTATTCACTTCTCATGGAATACCGGACACCCCATTTCTTTTGCACTTTCACAACTTTATTCCACAACTTTTTCATTCTTTTTCTTTTTTCATTCTTATTTTCTTTTTCTCTTTTTTTTTTTGTATGGAGGGGTTCCATATTTATCAAAACCATGGGTCAAGGGGGACTTCTTTGAACTTCTTGATTTACCTTCTGTTTTCACCACACCTCTAACTTAGGCTTTTGGCCTAAGTTGGCTATTCATACAAACCACAATTCATGAGAATTATGGGTGAATGGATAAAAAGAGGTTACAATTGCATCAAGTTTCTTCCAAGAAAAGGGTAAGGCTCAATGGGTGTTCAAGTAAAGTTCACACACTCACAAGGTAGGCCACAAAAGAGGTATAATGTCAAATTATTTCACTCTTCAAGATTGTTGCCTAAGATCATTTCAAGAGCTTGCATCACTTAGTCAACCGGACCAACGGGGTAAATTATAGGTGTCATCACACATGGTTCACGGTAAGCTCATCACACAAGGCATTAGAACCAATATCAAACAAGACTCCACACTTTTGCTAGTGTGCAATGTTCATCACAAGAGACTCAATTCGATAATCAGCTAGTCACAATGAGATACAAAAAGTTCACATATTGCCTATGCAACTTCATTTGGCCTCATCGTAGCCGCACATTCATTTTTGTTCGATTAAGAGCACTATTCAAGTTATTGGTATTGATCATAACCGATTCTCAAATTTGCACAAGAACAATCACAATTAAACACACAAGAGGTGGAAATATTTTTTAGAAGGGTAAAAAAACCATATTTGCAATTAAAACAAGGAGCCACAAGCTCAAACATCCAAAACACAGTGTCAAAACACAATTCAAACACAAAACCCAATATATAAACAAAAGTAATAATCACAAAAGGTAGGTATGGAAATACCTCACCCCACCATAAATAAAAAGCAATTTGTCCTCAAATGCAATCAAAATACTAAAAATCCATAAAAGTGACAGAGAGGGAGGTAAAGAGAAGTCCTGTCTACGCAGTCGCTCCATCTGTCGGGGCATCAGTGCTTGGTGCAACATTCTGTTCTTAGGCATCAGTGCCTGGGGTATCAGTAACACTATATCCAGCCATGGTGGTGTCTGCCAAAGAAATTTGTACGGCTGAATCTATCATTACCTCATCAACCCCTGTCAGGCCCTCGTAAGAATCCTCCTCATTAACACCAAGCTTCTTCTCATCGGTCTCAGCCTCAGACTCGGCACCAACTACCTCCTCAACTCAAATCTCATCTCCGGTGGTAGCCGGAGGCATATCTACATCAGTTGGCATATCGGGGATCTCCACAGTCTCGAAAATCATAGACATATCGGTGGAGTTCAGCTGGTCCATATCCTTCCTCAGCTCAACAATAGCTGCCTTTAGAGCCGTCACCTCCTCAGTGGCCCCTTGGCCTTGCTCACACACCGTTATCTGTGCTGCAATGGCATCAATGGTCATACTCAGAGGTGTTACAACATCAACAAGGGCCCTCTCGATCAGCCCAGGAATGGTGACCTCAAGTTTGGAGGCACGTCTATTAGCAGAATGGGCTAGATGCCCCATCCATAGTAACGCAGCCTGGGTGAGCGGGGGACGGGCAACAATAGCAACAACACTAGATCTAGGAGGCAAGAGAGCAATGGAGGAACTGGGAGTAACAGAAGGGACAACACTAGATGTACCTGAAGGCCCAGGGGCTGCAATAGGCAATACTGCCTCTAGAGGTAGTGTCTGAATATCAACAACTAGGGAAGAGTCCACTGGGGTTGCCTTCTTCTTCTAAGCCTCGTCTTTCAAGTACTCCGCCTCAATCCTCCGGATGTCAGTAGAAGATGTGGGAATCACTTCCACATCCTTTTTCTTATCAGAAGGCACCCGAGCTCATCTGCACAACTCGGTGATCAACACCAGAAAGGGGAGAGAAGTTTGGCGCTTCTTGGCCCTCATGACCATCTCCTGTGCAATAATTATCCCCAAGTTCAACCTCGTCCCATCAATGATGCAACCAAGACATGCTTCTTTTGCGTGGCGGAGAATCGACTCATTCTGGGATGGCATGATAGAACTGCTGATGAAGCCAAACCAGAACCTTGCTGCTATATTAAGGGCCTTCTTTTCAATGGGTGACCCAACCTCGATCCACTTGGGAGTACCATAAGATATCAGAAGAGCCAACCACTTTTTCATATTTTCAAATGTCTTTGTCCTGATCCTATATTGGCAGTCATCCTCAATTTGTGTTGAAACCTCCATTGATAGCATCACTATCACATTACACCTTTTTATCCCTGACAACCACATAGTCTACCGGCTTGAATTTGCTGCTTCTTCCCTTGTGGCACCAGGAATCCGTAGGTGGTGTAGAATTCCCGAACCCAATTTGGAACATAAGGACCACGGGGTTTAGTGAACAACTGGAACTTGTAGGACATCAAGCAGCTCATGATCTCCGGATATTTGTCTATAACTCTATCAGTAGACAACCTTGTCTCCTTTATAATGGTCCTCAGCTCTACAATCTTCTGTCTGTTCATAGACCAAGGAGGAGGACCCAATACCGGTGGTGCTAGGACCACAGCCTGTGCTGGAGCAGGAGGAGAAGTAGTGTCCTGGGAAGTCCTGATCCTAGATGGATCATTCAGCCTCTTAGAAAGTAGCTCAGCTCTCTCGGCTGATAATAACTTATCATCATTAGGCTCAGAAGCGGTAGCTCAAGGATCCTGGTGCTCACCCCCACTCTCGAAAGTGGTGAGGTGAGTGGTATATATACTGTCACTGTCGGAGCGGACCTTCGGTGACCCAGGCGCATGTGCTTTGCCTCTTCCTGTCCCCTTCCCACCTATGGTAGGAAGTTTGGCTGCCTTTTCCCAGGATGCAGCCGCATCCTCATTGATTTTTATTCCCTTAGCCCTCTGGCGGGGCGGCATGTTTCTTCCTACCACTTTTGGTCTAACCATATCTGCAACACGAATTGAAAACTGTTAGAGCCAATTCAAGAAAAATCATAGAAAACATATTGCAGACAGACTCGCCAAACCGATCGGTGAGTCACCGAATCACTTTGGCGAGCCAGATCAGGCTCGCCGAAAGGATTGGCTAAAAAATTCCCAGAAAAATTAGCATGTCGACAATGAGAGGGACCTTTCGACGAATCACCGACAGCATTCGGCGAGCACAGAACAGCCCGCCGAAAGTTACAATGTATCTTCAAAGTATATGGGGACTATGTATTCCCAAAGAGTTTAAAATGTTTTTCACATTTAAACAAGAAAAGGAAACCTTGATATACAAAGAGCCTTTGAGCTAGTTTTCAGAAAACAGTTAGTGCTTTCACAATTAAGCAAGAGAGGAAACTTTGATTTCCAAGATAACCTTTGAGCTAAATTTTTGAGAAATTATCTCAAACCACATAAAGAAGTATGTTTTTAAATATAAGAGCTAGTATTATATTTTTTTGGGAGTAGTATTGAGCACCGATATGGGGGAGAGTTTAGACAACTCACAGCCCCTATAAACCCTGTAGCTATCATGGGTAAAAAGGGTCATACTTTTTAGATGATTCCTTTAGTGTTTTTTAGCATAGACTAGTGAACCCACTTAGTAGTTCAGGTTCTGTACCCTCGGCAAGGTATAGGACGACCCTGGCAGTGTGAGGCAAAACATTGTATCATCACAATAGCTATTAAGTGATGGTTGTCGGTTAGAGAAACTTCCACATAAGTAATTGCATTCTTATATACACAGTTTGTTGTATTTTTACATACATTTCAGAGTTATATGTATCTTTGCATACACACAGAGTTGACTTCATTTTTTAAAAAGCTTTTCTTTATATTGCACTTGTTTTAAACAACTTTATATTGAAATGAGTTCAGTTATGTTGAGTTGAGTTGAGCCACGTAAGTTCTTCAGTTCCTTTCAAGCTTATGTCTTGTTTTATAATTCCCCTCACATACTCATACATTTAATGTACTGATACCATTTGGCCTGCATTTTTTTATGATGCAGACACAGGTAACCAGGATCAGCATCCAGCACATCGTTGATCGAGTTGAGCACTCAGAGTCTTTTGGTGAGCCTCATTGCTTTTCGAAGGATCCCTTTTATTGCTTTCAGTTTTATTATTAGTTCATTAGGATGTCATGGGTCTTGTCCCAACATCCATCTCAGTTGTTTTAGAGGCTTCATAGATAGTCAGATATTTGTTCTTTAGTATTTTCATTGTCATTATCTTATGTTGAGAGTTGAGTTTGCCTTAATGGCCAATTGAATGTTCCTTTATAACATTCTATTTTATTACATAGATTTATCTTTGTTGAGTTAAGTCTTCCACTGAGTGAGTAAGCCAGGCCAAGTGGGGCCAGCAATGGTTCTCGAGTGCCAGTCTCGCCCAGGGTGTAGGCTCGGGGTGTGACAAACTTGGTATCAGAGCCCAGAGTTCAAGAGTCCTAGGGACTCTATGAAATCGTGTCTGTAGAGTCCTAGTTATCAGTGTGAAGTACGCCACATCTATAATTTGGAGGCTGTAACATTTAAGAATTTCCTTCACTTTCTTCATACTCATTTCGTGCAATAGAGTTCATCGCTATACAGTTTCTTTCTAACTCGTGCTTACGCGTAACTGATTGTGAGTTGGGATATTTTGAGAGTGCTTTCATGTGGTATTTCTTTCCCCATGAGCTAAGAGAAGTAAATAGATAGTTGCCGACATGAGGAGCATGATGAGTTTTTTCGTTGTTGGGTTGCTTCGTCTGTCAGATAAAGAAAGTAAGGCATCCATGCTAATAGGTGACATGGACATAGCAAGGTTGATGATCCATATGCAACAAGTTGAGGGATAGAGAAGAGTTTAAGAATAAGAGGGCTAAGGCATCATGAATGAATTCGGGCAGCAAAAGAGTAATGCGAACCGATCTTCTTTCCAACATAGGCAGAAAGGACCTTCTCCATTATCTGCTGGTGCACCTGCACCAAGAAACAAATGTGAGTACTAGTCAGAATTCCAAGAATTTCAGAGCTAGACATGCACAGTCGTAAGGTAGTATGGCACAAGGGGGTACTAAGATTCCTGCCTGTGCTAACTGTGGTAGGAACCACTCAAGTACATGTCGTGAGGGCTCCACTGGTTGCTTCAAGTGTGGACAAAATGGTCATTTCATGAGACAATATCCAAAGAACAAGTAGGGTAACGGTAATGGGGGCAATAGAGCACAGTCTTCTTCAGTTGCTCCACCAGACAGAGTTGCACCTATAGGAGGTACTTCAGGTACTGGCGGAGGAGCAAACCGCCTATATGTTATCATCAGTCGCCAAGAGCAAGAGGATTCACCAGATGTTGTCACTGGTATGATCCAAGTCTTTAACTCTAATGTTTATGCTTTGCTAGACCCAGGAGCGAGTTTATCTTTTGTAACTCCATATGTTGCTATGAATTTTAGGTTATTCTTAAGCAACTTAGTGAACCCTTCAGTGTTTCTACACCTATTGGTGAGTCTATTCTAGCATATAGAGTCTATCATGATTGTCTCATTTTCGTCAATCACAAGAGTACCATGGCTGATTTAGTTGAGTTAGACATGGTAGATTTTGATGTCATTCTTGGAATGGACTGGCTTCATGCCTGTTATGCCTCAGTTGATTGTAGAACTCGAGTTGTCAAGTTCCAGTTTCCAAATGAGCTAGTCTTAGAGTGGAAAAGTAGTTCAATAGTGCCTAAGGGTCGTTTCATTTCGTACCTTTAAGGCAAGGAAGTTAGTTTCTAAGGCATGTGTCTATCACTTGGTCCTAGTTAATGACTCTAGTATTGAGATACCTCATATTCAATCAGTTCCAGTAGTAAAAGAGTTTCCAAAAGTCTTTCCAGATGATCTTCCCGGAGTCCCTCTTGAGAGAGAGATAGACTTCGATATAGACATTCTTCCAGATACTCGTCCTATATCTATTCCGCCATATAGAATGGCACCAGCAAAGTTGAAAGAGCTTAAAGAACAATTGAAAGATCTCATTGATAAGGGATTTATTCGATCAAGTGTCTTACCTTGGGGAGCTCCGGTCTTATTTGTGAGAAAGAAAGACGGTTCCCTTATGATGTGTATAGATTACTTCCAGTTGAACAAGGTTACCATCAAGAACAAATATCCTCTTCCGAGAATTGATGATCTTTTCGATCAGCTTCAGAGTGCTACTTGTTTCTCTAGGATATACCTCAGATCAGGCTACCACCAGTTGAGGGTAAGGGAATGTGATATTCCAAAGACAGCATTCAGGACCCATTATGGTCATTATGAATAGTTATGTCCTTTGGTTTGACCAATGCGCCTGCAACATTCATGGAACTTATGAATAGAGTATTCAAACCTTATTTAGATATGTTTGTTATCGTCTTCATTGATGACATACCTATTTGAGAAATGAAAAGGATCATGCTAGTCATCTCAGAATAGTTCTTCAGACTCTGAAAGATAGAGAGTTGTATGCCAAGTTCTCTAAGTGTGAGTTTTGGCTTGAGTCTATGGCATTCTTAGGCCATATTGTGTCTGGAGAGGGAATTAAAGTTGATACTCAGAAAATTGTGGCAGTGCATAATTGGTCTAGACCCACATCTCCAACTGATATTAGAAGTTTCTTGGGTTTGGCTGGCTATTATAGAAGGTTCGTAGAGGGGTTCTCATCTATTTCATCCCCTTTGACCAAGTCAACTTAGAAGACAATAAAGTTTCAATGGTCTGAAGGTTGTGAGAAAAAATTTTAGGAATTGAAAAAGAGGTTGACTACTGCTCAGTTTTGACATTACCAGAGGGTACGCAAAACTTTGTTGTCTATTGTGATGCGTCTAGAGTTAGTTTGGGTTGTGTGTTAATGCAGAATGGCAAGGTTCTAGCTTATGCCTCCAGACAGTTGAAAGTTCATGAGAAGAACTACCCAATCCATGATCTAGAGTTAGCTACGGTAGTGTTTTCTTTGAAAATATGGTGTCATTCTTTGTATGGTGTTCATGTTGATGTATTCACTGATCATAAGAGCCTTCAATATGTGTTTACTTAGAAAGAGCTTAATCTCAGACAAAGGATGTGGTTAGAATTACTCAAGGATTATGACATGAGTATTCTTTATCACCCAGGTAAGGCTAATGTTGTTATTGATGCTTTAAGCAGGTTCTCTATGGGTAGTACCGCCCATATTGAGGAAGAAAAGAGAGAGTTAGCAAAATATGTGCATAGATTTGCACGCTTGGGAGTTCGACTAATGGATTCCACAGAAAGAGGAATGGTGGTGATGAATGGGGCCGAATCATCATTAGTGTCAGAAGTAAAAGAGAAGCAAGACCAAGACCCAATTTTGCTTGAATTGAAGGCAAATGTTCATAAGAAAAAAGTATTGGCTTTTGAACAAGGGGGAGATGGTGTATTGAGATATCAAGGTAGATTGTGTGTACCAAGAGTGGATGAACTCCAAGAGAGGATCATGGAGAAGGCTCATAGCTCCAGATATTCCATTCGTCCGGGTTTCACAAAGATGTATCGCGATTTGAGAGAGGTTTATTACTGGAGTAGTATGAAAAAGGGCATTGCAGAGTTTGTTGCTAAGTGTCTAAATTTCCAATAAGTTAAAGTAGAGCACCAAAGGCCAAGCGGTATGGCTCAGAATATAGAACTTCCATAATGGAAGTGGGAGATGATTAATATGGATTTCATCACAGGCTTACCAAGGTGTCGCAGACAACATGATTCTATTTGGGTGATTGTCGATAGAATGACAAAATCAGCCAACTTTTTGCCGGTAAAGACCACCCATACAGCAGAGGACTATGCCAAGTTGTATCTTTAAGAAGTAGTTAGACTTCATGAAGTTCCAGTCTCCATTATTTCAGACAAAGGTGCACAATTTACTGCACAGTTTTGGAAGTCATTCCAAAAAGGCTTGGGTTCAAAGATGAACTTAAGTACTGCCTTTCATCCTCAGACAGATGGGCAAGCAGAGCGCACTATTCAGACCGTAGAGGATATTTTGAGGGCTTGCGTGATTGATTTCAAAGGTAATTGGGATGATCACCTATCTCTCATCTTGTTCGCTTATAACAATAGTTACTACTCTAGCATCCAAATGGCTCCTTATGAAGCTTTTTATGGGAGAAGATGCAGATCTCCTATTGGATGGTTTGAAGTTGGTGAAGCAGGGTTGATAGTACTAGATCTAGTTCATCAAGCTATGGAGAAGGTGAAAGTGATTCAGAGAGATTGAAAATGGCGTAGAGTCGTCAGAAATTATACATCGATATTAAGATAAGAGAGTTAGAGTTTTAAGTAGATGATTGGGTATACATGAAAGTTTCACCCATGAAAGGTGTTATGAGATTTGGTAAGAAGGGAAAGCTTAATCCCTGGTATATTGGCCCTTACAGAATATCGAAAAGGGTAGGTAATGTAGCTTCTGAGTTGGAGTTACCACAAGAGTAGCCGCGGTTCATACGATTTTTCACATCTCCATGTTGAAGAAGTGCATGGGTGATCCTTCGTTAATCATACCAATTGAAGATATTGGGATAAAGGATAGCTTATCTTATGAAGAGATTCCGGTTCAGATTCTAGATCGCCAAGTTCGCATGTTGAGGACTAAGGAGGTAGCATCAGTCAAAGTCCTTTGGAGGAAACAATTTGTTGAGGAAGCTACTTGGAAAGCTGAGGAAGATATGAAGAAGAGATATCCACATCTCTTTGAAACCGGAGAAATTCCAGATCAAGGTACTAATTATTTTCTTAGTACTCTTTAATTATGAGATTGCATGTTGTGTTTGCATTGTTTGTTGGGTGTTTGAGCTGAATGTTAGATGGTACACCGTTAGCCTACTAAGAGTGAGCTCATTCGAGGACGAATGTTCTCAAGGGGGAGATATTGTAACACCCCGTAACTAGAAAGAAGTTAATAAGTGGAAATTTCATTTTTGGAAAGAATATAAAAAAAAATCTGGAAATTTGTTAAGTATGTTAAGTTGGATTTTTGGTCAACTTAAAATGACCATAACTCCTAGCTTAGAATTATTTAGGTGTGTTTCCAGATATCGTAGGAAAGATCTTGGAATAATCTTTCCAATGCTGCCGAGTTTGCGCGATTCTGAGTTTGTATGAGTGAGATATGCCCAGTTGAAGTTGGGTTGTTCAAATAAGGAAAGTCTAACCCGGATTTTAGAAGGGGATTATGGTCTTTTCCATACCACATGACTTAATTTAATTTTTGGTAATTAATTGGGGTCTAAACTGATAGGATTCAGTTTACGCTTTTACGATATTGAGTTAGGGCTTTAGAAAAGAGAAAAATATAAGAGAAAGGAGGAGAAGTAACAAGAATCGTCAAGTTTTTCAAGAATCGCTTGTGGATTTCGTCAAGGGGTGATCCCTACTAGGTATGTGAGTTCACACAGCATTGGATTCGTTTACCCACGTGCGAAACATGTTTAATTCAGCATGAATTCGTCCTAAAAGTTGAAAGTTTGAATGTCCTTGATGTGTGTTCTTGAATTTACTTTCATTCTTGAATTTGGGATGAGATTGAGGAGTTCTTGAGAGTCTAAGGTCGATTTTAGTGTTGTGTTTGATTAGATTCTTGTGTACATATGTTGGGTTTTTTAATCTAAAGAGAATTGGAGAAATAGAATCGAATTTAGTCATATTGGGGCTGAAAAGTGAAGAAGGAACAAGTCGGGCAAATCTTGGTACCAGGTCCGTGTCGCGCACCTGTTCCTCAGATTTGGAAAATCCTCCCTCGCGAAGCGGAGTGGTCATGGACAGTTCTGCCTCAAAAATTATTTTTGCGACCAAAAATTTAAATACATCTTTGCTTCGCGGACCAGCTTTCAGATAGTGAATTCTTTATCTTTTCTCGTGTTTAATTATCTAAAAACACTCCTAAACATCATGAGATCTTTACTATCACAAATATAAATCCTTTAATCCATAATTCAATTCAAGGATCAGTTAAGAGTCAACTCAAGAGAAGTTCATAGAGTCTTCCAAAAGTCTTTTACAAATGATTTAACCTTGTTTTAAGACTTGAGTTTTGAGTTGGGTAAAGAGTAAAGTTGAAATTCATTTCTTCAAAGTATATGGGGACTATGTATTCCTAAAGAGTTTAAAATGTTTATCACATTTAAACAAGAAAATGAAACCTTGATTTCCAAAGAGCCTTTGAGCTAGTTTTCAGAAAAGAGTAAGTGCTTTCACAATTAAGCAAGAGAGGAAACTTTGATTTCCAAGATAGCTTTTGAGCTAAGTTTTTGAGCAATTATCTCAAACCACAGAAAGAAGTATGTTTTTTAACATAAGAGCTAGTATTTTTTATTTTTTTGGGAGTAGTATTGAGCACCTATATGGGGGAGAGTTCAGATAACTTACAGCCACCATAAACTATGTAGCCATCATGGGTAGAAAATGATCATACTTTTTAGATGATTCCTTTAGTGCTTTTAGCATAGACTAGTGGATCCACTTAGCAGTTCAGGTTCTATACCCTCAGCAAGGTATAGGACGGCCCTGACAGCGTGAGGCAAAACGCTATATCATCACAATAGCTTCTAAGTGATGGTTGTCGGTTAGAGAAACTCCCACATAAGTAATTGTATTCTTGTATACACAGTTTATTTTCTATTTTTACATATATTTCAGAGTTATATGTATCTTTTCATACATACAAAGTTGACATCATGTTTTAAATAGCTTTTCTTTATATTGCACTTGTTTTAAACAACTTTATATTGAAATGAGTTCAGTTATGTTGAGTTGAGTTGAGCTGAGCCACGTAAGTTCTTCAGTTCCTTTCAAGCTTATGTCTTGTTTTAGAATTCCTCTCGCATACTCGTACATTCAATGTACTGATGTCATTTGGCTTGCATATTTTTATGATGCAGACACAGGTAACTAGGATCAGCATCCAGCGCATCGTTGATCCAGTTGAGCACTCAGAGTCTTGTGGTGAGCCTCCTTGCTTTCTAGAGGATCCCTTTTATTGCTTTCAGTTTTATTATTAGTTCATTAGGATGTCGTGGGTCTTGTCCCGACATTCATCTCAGTTGTTTTAGAGGCTTCATAGACAGTTATATGTTAGTTCTTTAGTCTTTTCATTTTCATTATCTTATGTTGAGACTTGAGTTTGCCTTAATGGCCAGTTAAATGTTCCTTTATAACATTCCAATTTATTACATAGATTTATCTTTGTTGAGTTAAGTCTTTCGCTGAGTAAGTAAGCCAGGCCAAGGGTTCGCTTGGGGCCAGCAATAATTCTCGAGTGTCAGTCTTGTCCAGGGTGTAGGCTCAGGGCGTGACACGCCGAGTGGTTCGGCGAGCTCGACCCAGCTCGCCAAACTGCCCAACGTGCTTGCTTTCTACCCCGACTTCCAAAATTAACCCCGCAGCCCCCAAAAACAAAATCAAAACAAACACTTATTCAATTAGACTTAGACCCATAAGACCCATGCCCCCGAGATACTCAGACTTCTCCCGATTTAGCCAAATTTGGCCATTTGACGACGTTTACCCTTACGAATGACGTCAAACGATCCATCATCGAGTAAAGTACGTCAGTTAGCACAATAATGGGTTACTCAGACTTCACCCAAACTAGACCCAACAACCATTTAGCACAACCCAATAATATTTTGATCAATTTTAAGCACGAAGATCAGGAAATCAACAACTTAGGCGATTTAGGATAGATTTCAAAATTACAACAGGCACACAAGCAAAAAATAATGGATTCAGAGTGGCCTAGCACAAATCACTAAGATCAAAACAATTGCAACTGAGATTAATCGCTAAATGTAAGTTCGAGGTTCGGAAGACCAATCTTTAATGCCAAATAAATGATTTAAAAAGCTAGGCGGCAAAGAATTTCAACTCCAAACACAAGATTTGATGACTAGGAAGTGGTAAAAACATGAAAATACTGAAAATATAGTGCGGGTGTGATTTTGGGAAGTTAAAAAGTGAGGGAATTTGAAAGAGTTTGAAATTTTAAACCTTTGTCCTTTAAAAACCGTCCAGTTCTCGCCCTTTCGACGACATTAATTTTGCTCGCCAAACCACTAGGCGACACGTCGAGTGGTCACTTACCTCGCCGAGTTTTACTGGAGGTCTCCAGTTAATGTAGGGGTCTAAATGGCGGACAAAATCACGATCGCCAACCTGTTCGGTGATTCACCGACTTGTCCATGGGTTCGCCGAGTTTCACACACTCCAACCTTAGAATTCCTTGAGTCCAACAGCGATCCCAATCGAGCTCACCAACCATTTTGGTGAGTTGCCAACTGGGCCTTTTGCTCGCCAGCCTGTATTTTTCAAACACATTTTACACTTCAACCTACAAAATCAACACACAATTATTTCAAACACAAATAGAAAGCAATAAAACTTGGGTTGCCTCCCAAGAAGCACCTTAGTTAACGTCGTGGCACGACACAAGTCCCTACTCAACCCTCACTCTTGGGGTAGAGATGAGATAACATATGACCCATTTGGGTCTCCAGTAGCTGAATCGACATAGAATAAGATGCAGTCATCTGATTCAGCAGTGAGATATTCTTTTTTATCTCTTTCAACACTCTGTCGTGTTCTTCGACTTTGTGGAGAATGAGTGAGAGTATCTCTTCTACTTGTCCACCCTCGTACTCCTTGGGATTTCTACTCTTTTGAGGGGGAATGTACCGATCTTTCCTCTTGCACGGTACCTCCAATTCCATAATCTTTTTGGCCAAGAGATCCAGCTGATTCAACAATGTAGCCAATTCTTGGTCCTTCTATGTCTCCTTGTTGGTCTTGGCCATGTGATCAAGGAGTTGGGTTGCTATTGCATAGGGCAGTCGTGTGAGAGCACCTGGAGAAATTTGGTCAATCACTCATCTGTTCTCAGGACCAACACCTCTATAGAAGCAATCTAGTAGCATCTTATTTGGGATACCATGAGTTGGGCATTGCAATAATAGTTTCTTAAATCTCAGCCACAACTCATGGATTGACTCACCCTCCAATTGCCTGAAAGTTAGGATGTTAGCCCTAAGACTCATCAAACTCAAAGGAGGGTGGTCCATTGGGTCACCGTTGCTACAAGACATGCTCATTTATTATGTTCTAAGCAAGCAACATACAAAACCAAAACTAAAAGTAGATTCAACTATGACTAAAAAGAACAAAATTCAACTTAACCAAAAGAATCTTAAACAACACCACTCCCCGGCTGCGGCGCCATTTTGATTATCATTTCAAGGACACTTCATCTAATTCTAAGTGTCAACGATCGCTAGTCAGTATATATCCCAACTAAATGAGTTGGGGTCGAATCCCATAGGGAGCGGTACATGTTTAAGATTCAATAGTAAAGTTGAACATGGTCAAATCAGTCATAGGAATAGAAGTTTTCGAATATAGACATCATTCAAATCAGGGGGTGACACTAATGTCAAATAAGGGGGTTTTGGTTTTAATTATCAACTACAACAGCAACAAACAATACAAAATAACAATAATGAGACGGGTTCTTGAGATGCGATTCGATTATAGGCTAATGTAGACAAGTGGGTAATTGCAACTATTAGAAAATAGCTAAATATTAGTGAATAAGCTAGACTATAGATGAGGTAAACTTTCTCTTGAACAGTTTACCCCGAATCAAGTTGATTTCTCTCGAACATCAACAA
>JAJOOR010035290.1:0-17347 GCA_036250505.1 Solanum acaule | reverse complement strand
ATAGAAATTTTACAAAGATAATAAATTGAATCTTGATATCTAGTATAAAGCTATAAAACACTCAAATAATAATAAGTAGATATTAACAATAGCACCAAGTAAACCTTGTTTGGCTAAACGATTCTTTGGTTATAAAACACTAAGGCCAAGTCTAGACTGTCATATACTTTCATCTACAATTGACGCAAATAAGCACAAATAAATATTATTATTGCAGTTGCAAATAATATTTCAATATATTAAAGTCATCATAGGAATAACCAATACAATATCGTGTATGTGCCAAAATACAAACAAGATACATTATGAGGCATCATGGACACATCTAAAGCCTTAAGAGCCTTTTTCATCTAGGCCACATTGGTATGTCAAAATTTAAATCACATTAGATTAGTAATCAAAACTGCAGTACGCAATTTCCAATCATTATATAGATTCTAATATGGATAAAAGTTAACATAATCAATTAATAAACACTAATATTAAATTCCTTAAAATTTAATATTAGCAATTTAAATGATTGGGATGGAAAAGCAAGACTTTCATAAAGAGATCGGGAGCATCTGGATAGTTCCACCTCTAATTTGTCTATAAAAAACAAAAAATACATCAGAGAGAAGGAAACAAATAGAAGAAAATAAAGAAACGAAGGAGAATGAGCTTACAAAGGATGTCTTCCAAAACTCTCAAAACTTGGTGGCTCTGTCAAAACCATCTTCGAATCCATTGCATCTACCGGATGATACCTCTACAAAATGCAAAAAAAGGTCAAATATTGATAGAGTTTGAAGGAAAGAAGGATGTAAAGGGAGGTAGCTCATTACTTCTGTGAGCGGAGAAAGAAGAGAAAAGATAACAGAGGTAGGTGCTAATCACCCACAACCAAAAGAAATGAAAAACCATGGCAGCTTCTTGAGATGGAGGATGAGACAAGGAACAAACAAAGGTTGAGAAGAGAGTAAAAGGATAAGAAAGAAATCCTACTTTTTAAGAAACTTTTATAGAGCCCTATCCGATTCTCTCATTGGACTAGGCCTGAAGACTTTTTTTTTGCCTTTAGTCTATTTCATTTGGGCTTATTGGTCAGATTTTGTACATACATATTATTTTATAAAGGGGACTTAAGCTCTATCAAATTTATTTTAAAAATATAAAAAAAAAATTCAAATTAATATAACAAATATAGAAATTTTCAATAAGAGTAGTGTCATATAACACCAATGGTTCAATCGATAATGCAGATACACCTTATAGAAAAATAATGTCACATTTATAATTACACTAATTAAGTGCATTATGATTTTTCTATAACATGTATAGAAAACAAATGTAGGAACTCATGTAACACCTTACAACTCTACTCTTAGAATCTGCATCATTCGTCGTAAGTATATGAATTTGAACCGGATAGTCATGCCCCGAGCCTACACACTGGGTGGGACTGACACTCGAGAACCATTGTTGGCCCAAAGCGAACCCTTGGCCTGACTTACTACCAAGTGGAAGACTTACTCATGATAAAAAAGCTTTAAAAGTAAACTGAAATCTCAATAAATAACTTAGAATGTATAAAGGAACATTCATGGGCCAAAATGGCACTCAAGTCTCAAACATCAAAACAGGAATGGAAAGAATCAAGAACTAACATCAACTAACTGTTTAAGAAGACTCTAAATATTGCTATGGATATCAGGACAAGACCCAGGACATCCTAATGAACTAAAATGATGAAGTAATGAAAAAGGGGTCCTTCGGAAGCAAGGAGGCTCACCAATTACTCTGAAGCTCAACAAGAATCAACGATGTGTTGGATGCTTATCATGGTTACCTGTATCTGCATCATAAAATGATGCAGACCAACTGGAATTAGTACATTGAATGTACGAGCATGCAAGGGAAATTCTAAAACATGACATAATCTTGAAAGGAACTAAAAGAACATACCTGGTCTCAACTCAACTAAACTCATTTTAATATAAAGCAATAATGTAAATGCGGTATAGAGAAAAGCTTTTAAAACATGAGTAACAACTCTATGTATTTAGAAATACAATAGTAACTATGTATGTATGCAAAGATACAATATAAAATCTTGAATGTATATATTAATACAATTTACTTCTGTTTATATAAGAATACAAAATACTGCTATAAGAGATTCTCTAGCCAACAACCATCATTTAAGAGCTATTGTGATGATACAACGTGTTGCCTTACGCTGTCGGGCCTCCATATACCTTGTCGAGGGTATAGAACCTGACCACTAAGTGAATTCACTTGTCTATGCTAAAATGCACTAAGGAATCATCTAAAAAGTATGACCCTTTTCTACCCATGGTGGCTATATGGTTTATAGGGGCTGGGATTTTTCTGAACTCTCCCCCATATCGGTGCTCAATACTACTCCCAAAATATACTAGCTCATATGTTTAAAAACATAACTCTGTGGTTTGAGAAAATTACTCAAAAACTAGCCCAAAGGCTCTCTTGGAAATCAGTGTTTCCTCACTTGCTTAATTGTGAAAGCATTTACTCTTTACTAAAAACTAACTCAAAGGCTCTTTTGGAAATCTCAGTTTGCTTTTTAGTTTAAATGTGAAAACATTTTACTCTTTGGGAATACATAGTCCCGATATACTCTTTTGAATAAAAGAACTTCAATCTTTACTCTTTTATTCAACTCAAAATGCAGATCTTAAAACAAAGTTGAACATTTGTAAAAGACTTTTGGAATTGTCACGACCCGACCATCGTGATTGGCACCCACACTAACTCTCCGGTGGGAGAACCACTACTACAACCCAAACCAAGCACTAATCCAAAACTAAGGCCATTAAGTAAATGAAAACATGAATGTACTAAGGAAAGAAATAGAGTTCCCATAATCTCTAACAAAAAATCTAACAACGAACTAAACAATGCGGAAGAATTAACCTAGAATCTGAAAGTCAATGTACCAAAACATCTAACAATGAACCAAATATAAACAAGAAGGGATGCAACCCCAATCTAATGAACTAATCAACTAACTAGAACAAATGTCTAAGTCCAGAAATGGTGGACACTGATGAAAGAAAACCCATGGCATCCCGATAGAATTGGCTGACCCTTGAATTCTAACGATCACTGATCTCCTAAGCGAGGTTTGTCAAGAGCCACTTGAAGATGTCCTGTACTCAACAAAAATAAGAGCAAGTGCAGTATCAGTACACAACCACAGTGTACTGGTAGGATCATTCAACTATCCCACATTGTCCAACATATATAAGTCATTACAACAAGATAATCACATGCATATATCGAACATATACAATATTAGCAACATTTACGAACAACGAACAAATTCACATTTTATATCACATCATTGGTCCTCTCAGGGAACCCAAACCCAAACTGTTATCATACCAGAACATAGTACCCGATCTAATAATTATGCCGGAACGTGGTAACCAATCCCATATTTATGCCGGAACGTGGTAACCAATCCCATATTTATGCCGGAACGTGGCAACCGATACAAGTTAGTTATGCCGGAATGTGGCAACCGATCCAAGTTAGTTATCGACAATCACAATCACATATATATCCTCAAGATCATAATTCAAGTCATGATTTCATGGCAATCATAATTCATCTATCTCATTTACATCAAGTGTGATCAATAATGCAAATTCATATAGATACATGTATCATAAAGAAGCAAGAACAAACATAAATCACACAATCATAGAATCACAACCATCACCTACCTCAAAACAAGCTTGAAACCCTAAGAAACTTGATCCTTCCCTTTCTAAATTTGTTCTGCTTGTTCTTGGTCTACAAACAACCAATATAATACGGGAATCAATAAACAATCACTAATTACCCAAATTACTAACAATTCTAAGAATCCAAGATCAAACGAATGATCCCTATTATCCAATTTAGGGTTGTTTCCACCATAGAATCCATAACAAAATCCTCCCCTATCAATATTTACCCATTCTATTACGTTCTATAGATCGAAAAATGGATTTGGGGAGTGAAAAGCTTATCTTTAGCCTCAAGAATGGTGAAAAACGAGTAGGAGTCGCTTGGGTTCGTTCCTTAGCTCTAAAAGTCGAAAAGTGCCAAATAAGGTCGTTTAGGGGTTTATTAACGACTTTAAGTCGCATTGAACCCGCCACAGCGGCCCTCACCCCGCTGTAGCGGCCTCGCCTGAGAGACCAAAATCTTGCCAAGACGGGTTGCACGGAATCAGTGAGCTATTTCAAAAATTTCAAAACCCCCATTTCACAACACACCTCTAACAAACGACGCTAAAAAATTAACCTTTACGCTAAGATCGATTCCGAGAGTTCTACTCACCCGAATTCAATTATGTAAAGTCGTACGGGTTCTTTAACGAGTTATCTATCCACTATGCAATCAAATTCATAATTAACTCGCCCGATTGTTACCAGATTTCCCTACACCTCAAAGACTCCTATTTCATTCAAATTTGGATTAGGTTAGGAAAACCTGAAATACTATGAAAAAGTTTTTCGGCCCCAAATTTTTCTCCCGTTGGCTTTTCTATAACGATGGAACCCGATCGTTACAATAGATACCAATTTACCCATCACTCGTCCCCGAGTGACAAACTTAGGAAGAAGAGGCTAAGGAAGGAATGGAATAGTACCTGAATCGACGAATAATTGGGGACACTAGTCTCACATATCCTTCTCGGTTTCCCAAGTAGCTTCCTCAACTCGACGATGCCTCCATTGAACTTTCACAGACTTAATCTCCTTGGTCCTCAACTTACGCACATCACGATCAAGAATTGCAATTGGTTCCTCCTTATAATGGAGGTCCTTGTCTAACACAATTGAGTCCCACTTTATGATATAATCCCTGTCACCATGATATCTCTTCAATATGGACACATGAAATATCGGATGAACTCTCCATAAATAAGGAGGTAAAGCCAATCTATACGTTATCGGTCCCACACATTCAAGAATCTCAAACGGACCAATGTATCTAGGACTTCGCTTACCTTTCTTACCAAATCTCATCACCCCTTTCATGGGTGATACCTTAAGAAGGACATTTTGTCTACTCTGGGCTGCTAGGAGCTTAGCTTGAATCCTCCTTACCTTATCTGCATCCTTTACTAAATCAACCCCCAAAGGTTTCACATCTCTAGACTTAAACCATCATATGGGTGATCTACATCCCTTTCCATATAATGCCTCAAATGGTGCCATCTCAATGCTGGAGTGATAACTATTATTTTAAGAAAAATCACACAAAGGTAAGAACTTATCCCAATGTCCTCCAAAATCAATCATGCATGCCCTCAACACGTCTTCTAATACTTGAATAGTCCTCTCCGATTGTCCATCCGTTTGTGGATGAAAAGTTGTACTAAAAGTGAGTTGTGTCCCCAATTCATCATCTAATTTCCTCCAAAACTTGGATGTGAATTGGGTACCACGGTCTGAGATGATAGAAAGGGGCACTCCATGTAACCTCACTATCTCTTTCACATAAACTTTTGTCAATTGTTCAGCATTATAATCTATTCTTACCGGAATAAAATGGGCCGACTTAGTCAATCTATCAACCACTACCCAAATAGAATCAAAATTCCCCAAGGTCTTAAGAAGACCAACCACAAAATCCATGGCTATTCTTTCCCACTTCCATTCTAGAATTGGCATTCTTTGAAGTAAACCTGCAGGCCTTTGATGTTCATACTTCACTTGTTGAAAATTTTGACACTTAACCACAACTCCCCTATGTCTTTCTTCATGCCCGAACACCAATAAATATGCTTCAAATCTCGATACATCTTCATCACACCCAGATGAATAGAATATCGCAAACCATGGGACAGTGCCGACAATTTCTCAATCAAGTCATCTACTCTAGGAATATATATTCTTCCTTTAAAATTGAGTACATCATTCGCATCAAGAGTGGTCTCTTGTGCCTTACCCATCATTGTCTTCTTCTTAAGCCCCCCTAAGTTCTCATCCTCAAATTGTTTTGCCTTGATCTCCTAAATGAGTGTGGCCCTTACTTCAACACTGGCTAACAACACACCTCTTTCTGAGATGCCCAACTACATGAACTTAGACTCTAAGGTCTGAATTTTCTTAGCCAATCGCTTGGTTACACTCAAGCAAGCTAAACTACCCATACTCACCGCTTTTCAACTCAAAGCGTCTACCACTACAATAGCCTTACCCGGATGGTATTGAATGGTGACATCATAATCCTTGAGTAACTCCATCTACCTTTGATGTCTCAAATTCAGATCCTTTTGAGTGAAAACATGCTGCAAACTACGATGATCAGTAAATACCTCACACTTAACCCCATAGAGGTAATGCCGCCAAATCTTATGAGCAAAACTACCGCTGCCAACTCTAAATCACGTGTTGGGTAATTCCTCTCATGCACCTTTAATTGGCGCGATGCATAAGCTATAACATTCTTATCCTGCATCAACACAGTACCCAAGCCAGAATGTGAAGCATGACAATAAGCTATAAAATCCTTACCTTCAACCGATAATGCTAGGATGGCTGCGGTGGTCAAAAAGGTCTTGCGCTTTTGAAAGCTTTCCTCACATTTTTCAGTCCATTTAAATGGTATCTTCTTTTTGGTCAAATTAGTCAACTGAGTGGCAATATAAGCAAGATTCTTAACAAATCGACGATAATAGCTAGCGAGCCCCACAAAACTCCTAACTTCCGTCACAGAGCTAGGTTGAAACCAATTCTTAACTTCCTCACTCTTTTGAAGATCTACCATTATACCTTCTTTTGAAACTACATGCCCCAAAAATGCTATCGATTTCAACCAAAATTCACCCTTGGAAAATTTAGCATACAACATTTGTTTCCCAAGAACACCCAGATCAATACGAAGATGGTCGGCATGCTCTCCCTCACTTTTCGAACAGACCAAAATATCATCAATAAATACTATAACAAACGAATAAAGAAATGGTTTGAACACCCCATTCATCAAACTGATGAAAGTTGCGGGCGCATTGGTCAAGCCAAACGACATAACCAAAAATTCATAGTGCCCATATCAAGTTCTAAACATCGCCTTGGGCACATACTCAGGCCTAATTTTCAATTGATGGTAACTGGATCTTAGATCAATCTTAGAGAAAATTGATGCACCTTGTAATTGGTCAAAAAGATCATCTATTTGAGGCAAAAGGTACTTGTTTTGAATAGTGACTCTATTTAGTTGCCGGTAATCAATACACATTCTCATACTACCATCCTTTTTCTTGACGAATAAAACTAGAGCACCCCATGGGGAAGCACTAGGACAAATAAATCCTTTATTAAGAAGTTCTTGGATGTTGAGCCTTAAGCTCTCTCAATTCTGCCGGAGCCATGGATACATAGGGATGGAAATGGGACGAGTACCTGGCTCTAAATCAATGCAAAAGTATATATCTCTATATGGAGGCATACCAGGCAAATCATTTGAAAACACTTCTATAAATTCTGACACCACAAGAATATACTCAATAGATGGAGTCTCAACCTCAACATCCCTAACATGATCCAACTAAGAAAAACAACCCTGCCCTACCTGTTTCCTAGCCCAAATGGAGGATATAAATTTAGCTTGCTTAGGCTTGTCCACCCTTCCCACTCTAATTTTTTCCCTTCCCAGAATTTCTAGAGTTACAGACTTAGTATTACAATTTAACATAACATAATAGTGGGAGAACCAAGTCATGCCTAAAATAATATCAAAGTTAGTCATATCCAAAATCATCAAATCCGCCCAAGTCTGAAAATCCATAAACAAAATAGGACAAGCACGATAGACATGGGTAACTATGACTGACTCTCCAACTGGGGTAGAAACAAGGATAGGGGCATCAAGATTATCACAAATCATATCAAAATTTGAGTCAAAACTCACGGTTACATATGAATAAGTATAACCCAAATCAAACAACACATTAGCCATCCGGTCATAGATAATAATAGTACTTGTGATCACCGCGTCAGACACCTCTGCCTCATTCTTGCCCAAAAAAGCATAACATTGCGCTCTATCATCTTAACAAGCCACTTCCCTGCCTGGTTACATGTTACCCCTACCTCTATTACCATTTTCTCTACATCCATAGCCTCGCTGATTACCTCCTCGCCGATTACCTCCTCGCCCACCTTGTGGACGTCCTCTACCATGATTACCATTCCCTGCGGGTCCAACTGCTCTAGAAGCCTACTGCGTGGTTTCTAACATTCGCGGATGGGGACAATCTTTTCTCATATGCCCAGGCTCTCCACAATTGTAGCAAGTACGATCAAAAGATGGTCCACCACTCGTCTAAAGCGCGACTCCCTACCTATCCTGAAAATTATGAGATGGAGTTCTCGAGTAGTTACCTGGAATAGCAGACTGAATTGGCTTGGCTGCAAGTGTTGGCTTTCCAGACTCCTTGGAGTAAGAACCTTGGAAGTTACCTTAGTTCTTGGCTCTCTTTGCCCGTTCCTTAGCTTGACTGTCTCGTCTTACCCCCTCCACTTTCTTAACATAATCTGTCACCTCATTAAAGCTTCTCCCAACAGAAGTCATATGAATAGATAATACTTGCAACTCAGAATTTAATCATTTAATAAATAACCAGATCCTCTCCTCCTCAGTAGTCAACAATTGAGTAGCATATCTAGATAAAGCTTGGAACTTGGCCTCATAAGCAGCCACAGACGTACCACCTTGTTCCAAAGCCATAAATTCATCTTTCTTACGATCTCTCAAAGTTCTAGGCACATATTTCTCTAAAAATAGAGCATGAAATTGGGTTCAAGTGAGTGGAGCCAAGGTATAAGATCTGCATTCCATATAAGATCTCCACCACTGCTTGGCCTCACCTTGAAGTAGGAAAGACACAAACTCAACCATATGTTGATGAACAATACACAATTTATGAAACGTCTCGTAGCAGTCCAGAATGAACTCATACGCATCCTCACTCTCAAAGCCAAGAAATACCGGAGGCTTTATCTTTAAAAACATAGTCAACATTTCATGCTTATTACCAGTCATAACAGAACCCAACAAAGGATGGAAGAAAGCATCAGTACCTCCGTTTCCACCCACCTTAGGAGTAGTGATAGCAATAGGGGGATTAGTGGGAGCTTGAGTTGCTTGAACAGATGGAAGCACTCAAGGACCAGCCAATCCTTTAAAAAATGACATGATTTGTTGAGCTAACACTGGATCGATGGGAGGAATACCTGTAGTCTCAGCCTGCACCTTTTCCTCTTGTCCAACCTCCTTAACATTCTCAACATCAACATTCTCCTCTTCGATATCTTCATGAGGCGCATGAGGGTTCTCATTCATAGGAGCATTATCAACCGATACCTCATTCACAGTAGGCGCTACTCTCCCACGGCCTCTACCCCTACATCAACCGCGACCTCTCGCTTCAGATTCCTCAGCTGGAGTATTGACGGGAGCTACGGGCCTGACGTCGTTATATCTAGTATTAACCATCTGTGGACAGAGGAGTGAAGGAGGTTAGATACCAATTTGAATCGACAGATACCAATTGGAATCAAGTTATAGCAGGAAAGGAGACAAGAGAAAATAGAGAGATTTCCTAAAGTCCTATAACCTCTCGAAGAAAAGTAATGGTGTCCCCGTACCATTCTGCTAGACTCTACTAGACTTGATTCGGTGCATCCAGATCAACGAACCTAGGCTATGATACCAACTTTGTCACGACCCCGACCATCATGATTGTCACTCACACTAACTCTCCGGTGGGAGAACCACTACTACAACCCAAACCAAGCAGTAATCCAAAACTAAGGCCATTAAGTAAACGAAAACAGGAAAGTACTAAGGAAAGAAATAGAGTTCTCATAATCTCTAACAAAAGTCTAACAATGAACTAAACAATACGGAAGAATTAACCTAGAATCTGAAAGTCAATGTACCAAAACATCTAACAATAAACCAAGTCTAAAAAAAAAGGGATGCAACCCCAGTCTAATGAACTAATCAACTAACTAGAATAAATGTTTATGTCCGGAAATGGTGAACATAGATGAAAGAGAACCCATGGTAGCCCGAAAGAATTGGCTCACCCTTGAATTCGAACGATCACTGATCTCTTAAGCAAGGTCTGTCAATAGCCGCTTGAAGATGCCATGTACTCAACAAAAATAAGAGCAAGTACAGTATAAGTACACAACCACAGTGTACTAGTAGGATCGCGCGGCTATCCCACTAAGTGCAAAATATATAAGTCATTATAACAAGATAATCACATGCATATATCGAACATATACAATATTATCAACATTTATGAACAACGAACAACTTCACATTTTATATCACATTATTGGTCCTCTAATGGAACCCAAACCCAAACTGTTAGCATACCAGAAAGTGGTACCCGATCCAATAATTATACCAGAACGTGGCAACCGATCCCATATTTACGCCGGAATGTGGCAATCGATCCATGTTAGTTATGCCGGAATGTGGTAACCGATCCAAGTTAGTTATGCCGTAATGTGGCAGCCGGTCCATTCAACACACCACAATAACAATCACAATTATATTCTCAAGATCATACATTCAAGTCATGATTTCATGGAAATCATAATTCATCTATCTCATTTACATCAAGTGTGATCAATAATGCAACATTCATATACATACATGTATCATAATGAAGCAATAACAAACATACATCACACAATCATATCACAACCATCACCTACCTCGAAATAAGCTTAAAACCCTAAGAAACTTGATCCTTCCCTTTCCGGATTCGTTCCGCTTGTTTTTGGTCTACAAACAATCAACATAATACGGGAATCAATAAACAATCACTAACTACCTGAATTACTAACAATTCTAAGAACCCTAGATCAAATCCATGATCCCCATTATCTAATTTAGGGTTGCTTCCATCATAGAATCCATAACAAAACCATCCCCAATCAATATTTACCCATTATATTACATTCTACGGATTGAAAAACGGATTTGGGGAGTGAAAAGCTTACCTTTAGCCTCAAGAATGATGAAAAATGAGTAGGAGTCGCCTAGGGTTTGTTTCTTAGCTCTAAAAGTAGAACAATGCCAAATAAGGTCGTTTAGGGATTTATTAGTGACTTTAAGTCACGTCGAGCCTGCCACAACGGCCTTCACTCCACTCTAGCGGGATTGCCAGAGCGACCAGAATCTCGCCAAGACGGGTTGCACGGGACTAGTGAGCTATTTTTAAAATTCCAAGACCCCCATTTCACAACAAACCTCTAACAAACGACGCTAAGAAAAGACCGTTTACGCTAAGATCGATTTAGAGAGTTCTACTCACCCGAATTCAATTCCGTAAAGTCGTACAGGTTCTTTACGAGTCATGTATTCACTCATGTAATCAAAATCATAATTAACTCACCCAATTTTTACTAGATTTCCCTGCACCTCAAAGACTCTGATTTCGTCCAAATCTGGACTAGGTTGGAAAAATCCAAATACTACGAAAAAGATTTTCGGCCCCAAATTTTTCTCCCGTTGGCTTTTCTATAATGATGGAACACAGTCGTTACAGGAATACACTATGAACTTTTATTGACTTGACTCTTAACTTTCCTTGAATTTGAATTTGTGGATTCAAGGATTGTGATTTGTGATAGGAAATATCTCATGATGTTTAGGAGTGTTTTTAGATAGTTAAACATGAGAAACGATC
This sequence comes from Solanum acaule, assembly GCA_036250505.1. Taxonomy (NCBI): domain Eukaryota; kingdom Viridiplantae; phylum Streptophyta; class Magnoliopsida; order Solanales; family Solanaceae; genus Solanum; species Solanum acaule. The sequence continues at coordinate 5,613 of JAJOOR010035290.1, read as the reverse complement.
AACAAATCACTGTCTTGAAGGAAGTCCGCGATTTGGAGATGTATTTTAATATTTGGTCGCGAAATAAATTTTGAGGTAGAAGGGTCTGTGACCACTCCACGACGCGGAGAACATATTCCAATCCTAAGGAACAAGTCTGCGACGCGGACTAGGTACGCATATTTTCCCGACTCTTTCCTTCTTCTTTTTCTAACCCCAATTCACCTAAATTCAGATGTTTTTCTTTATTCCTCTTTAGATTCAGATATCCAGCATATGTACACAAGAATCTAATCAAACACAACGCTAAAATCAACATGATTCCATCAAGAACTCAACAATCCCTACTTAACTCAAGAACTAAAGTCAATATTCAAGAACACAGTTCAAAATCATCAACTTTTAACTTTCTAGAATGAATTTCGTAGAACTAAACTTGATTGGTGTGTGGGTGAACAAACCCAACACTATGAAAGTCTCGATTCCTTAAGAAATCTCAAAGAACACTTGACTTTTCTCCTTTTTTCTCCTCTTGAGTTCTTCCTCTAAAAACCCTATCATGAAATTTTTGAGTCCGTAAACCGAACTAACGCAGTTTAGACCCCAAATAATTTACTAAAAATGGATTTAATTAATTAGGTAATGAAAAGACCAAGATACCCCTTTCAAATACAATTAAATTTTCTTAATCAAACAACCCAACTTCAAAGGGGCATATCTCCCTCATACAACCTTGAAATAGATCAAACTCGCTGGCCAAATTGGCACTCAAGTCTCAAACATCAAAACAGGAAATAATTGAAAGCTACTAAGATGAAAGAACGCCCATTTGATGCGAGAAGCTCTATGGGTCCAATTACATCCATGCCTCCAGTGACAAATGACCAAGGGGAACAAATCATATTGAGCTCATTCGGTGGAACCTCTATAAAATATCCATGCACTTGACACTGATTACACTTTCGCACATACCGGATGCTATCTCTCTCCATGGTCATCAAAAAATATCCAGTCCTTAAAATCCTCTTTGCCAAAATGAACTCATTCATGTGAGGTCCACAGGTTCCTGCATGTATTTATTTCAAAATCCTTGTCGCTTCTGCAGCGTCGACAAACCTCAGCAATCATAAATACGAAGTTCTCCTATATAGGATTTCTCCTTTAAGGAAGAAATTATAGGCCATCCTCCTCAAAGTCCATTTTTGCTTGCTTGTGGATATTTCAAGATATTCGTGTGCTTCTATTAACCTTTTGAATTCATAGTACAATGGTTTTCCATCATGTTCCTCATCTATATGAAAAAAGTATGCATGTTGATCATTTATCTTTACATTGATAGGGTAAATGTAATTCTTGTCTAGATGATGAATCATAGAGGAAAATGTTGCCAAAGCATCGACGAACTCATTTTGGGCTCGAGGGACATGTTTGAACTAAATCCTTATGAATCTCCTACTCAACTCTTTTGTGTAATGCAAATAAGGTAGAATCGTTAAATTCTTAGTTGTCCGTTCTCCTTCCACCTAATGAAACAATAAATTGGAATCACCTATTAATTAGATTTCTTTGATGTTAATGTCTATGGTCATCTTGAGTATGAGAATACAAGCTTCATATTCTGCCATGTTATTGGTACAATAAACCCGATCTTAGCTGAGAATGGGTAATACTTACCTGTTTCAAAAATTAAGATTGCTCTTATTCCAACTCATATAGAGTTTGATGCTCCATCAAAGAACATCCTCAATCCATCATATGATTGTGATATGTCTTCTCCTAAAAATAAACCTCGTCATCAGGGAAGTAGGTCATGAGTGGCTTGTAATCCTGGTCCACCAGGTTTTTCGTGGGGTGATCAGCCAAGGTTTGTCCTTTGATGGCCTTCTATGTCACATACACAATATCAAACTCGCTTAACAAAATTTTCCAGTTTGCTAGTTTATTTGTAGGCATTGGTTTCAGAAAGATGTACTCTAGTGGGTCCATTCTTGAGATCAAGTACGGGGTGTATGCAGAAAGGTAATGCCTAAATTTATGTGCAATCCAAGTCAAAGTGCAACATGTTCGTTCCAACAAGGTGTATCTTACCTACTCTAGTGTGAACTTCTTGCTCAAATAGTAAATGGCTTGCTCTCTTCTACCTGTATCATCATGCTACCCCAATACGTATACAAATGCATCGTCCATGGCAGATATATACATTAATAAAGACTTTCCAGGCTCTGGTGGGTTGAACTAATATTCTTTGATTTTATCAAAAGTATTTTGGCATTCCTCTATCTATTTTGTGGCGATCCTTTTTTATTAATTTGAATATGGGTTCACAAATCACTGTTGAATGAGCTATGAACTGAGTGATGTAATTTAGTCTTCCTAAAAAACTCATTACATCCTTCCTGGTCTTGGGGGGAGGTAGCTCTTGGATTGTCTTGATCTTTGATGGATCCAACTCTTTGCTTTTTCTACTAACGATAAATCCTAGTAGTTTTCCATGGGTACTCCCAATGCACACTTTGCTGGATTCATATTTAGATTATACTTCTACAACCTTTAAAAGAACATTCATAATTCATCCAGGTTGTCTAACCTTCTCTTTGATTTTATAACAACATCATTTGCATACACTTATATTTCCTTGTAGATGATATCATGAACAAGGGTAGTCTATACAAATGCACCCCCCATGGAGTGATAAACGTTGTCTTTTCTGCATCATCTTCATCTATCAAGATCTTGTGACATCCAACAAATCAATAAAAAAATGACTACAACTCATGTTTTGCACAATTATCGATGAGTATATGAATATTCGGAAGAGGGAAATCATCCTTAGGAATGGCTCAGTTGAGATCTCAATAGTCCACACATATTCTAATTTTTCCTTCATTTTTCAGTACATGCACAATGCTTGCTAACCTTGGGGGGTAATTTGTAACCCTCACAATGTTCACCTCAATTTTCTGAGCTACCTCCTCTTTGATCTTTAAACTCGAATCCGGCTTGAACTTTCTTTTCTTTTGTTTAACGGGTAGTAAAGTTGGATTAGTTGGTAATTTGTGCGAGACAATAGCAGTGTTCAATCCATGCATGTCATCGTAAAACCAAGCAAATATGTCAACATACGACTAAAGAAGTTCTATTAACTTTTGTTTTCTTTTATCCTCCAAATATATGTTGAATCGTCTTTCCTTAACTATTTCCTCATCTCCTTAGTTGACAACCTCTGTTTTATCCATATTGGGCTTTTTCTTACTTTCAACTTGCTCAATTTCATGTGGTTGATTTTAAGGAATCATGCTTTCAGCAAATTGTTCATGATCTTGTTTATCGCTTTCACCTTGCTCGGTAGATTCGTTACATGTCATAACCATTGAATGAGGATTTTTATTAATATGAGTGCTGAAAAGTGCAAAAGGTAAGTAAAATTAAATAGATATTTAAAATAACGAGATAATTTTTATAAAAAAAATAAGACGTTCTATTTCAAAGCATTCTATCTATTAGAAGAGTCAAGCAACAAAAGATTAGGCATGATTCAAGCGTCAATTCGATCATGCTAAGTTTAAAAATTAATACAACTTTTCCACACTACTAGGAAGGATGGACCGAAGGTCTAGTTCTCCAAGATTTCTCCAAGTTTGGCATTACGAATTGTCAATTTGCTAAGATTTATCTCTTCCTCTTCTCCATCCATGGCGATGAACAAAGTGCATACTCCTTCTACGATGTCATCATTGCTGCTTGATCTAGAATTGAATCTTTGTCAAGTACAAAGAATGTCTCACTTGACCCGCAGTGGACTCTTCCCGAGGTGGGTTATATCTAAGTCCGTTGGTGCTTCTGTGATGCTTTAGCAGGATCTACTCAACTATTCCATTGGACTTGGGTCTAAGTCCACTCTTAGGTTGACCAGTACTTCAACATCTCTGACGCAACCATTTTAGCTGCACTTGACAATTTTGTATCATCTGTCTCTGCTTCCTCATTGACCCGTACAACTTGCATATTTTCCAAAGTGTGAAAAGTTGCTCTGTCTAACTCATCCGCGATAGGAATATAATTAACAGAATGAATGGGGTAACTGATGAATAGTGGAAGGAACGCTCTAGCCATGAGAACCCATGGTCTTCCCAACAATAGGTTGTAGTTGAATGACACATCCATCACTTGAAATAGGATAGGGAATTAAGTCGCCCCCACTTGCAACGTGAGATAGATCTCTCTAAAGACATTTCTTTGTGCTCCATCGAAAGCTCTTACTTTTACACGACTTTCCCATATCTCTCCGATATTCACACCTAAATCCCTCAAAGTGGCAAAAGGACATATGTTGCATCCAGAACCACAATCAATTTGAACTTGAGTTACAATCTTATCAAAACATTTGACTGCGATGTGATGCGCTTTGTTGTGTCCAGCCCCTTCCGCAGGCGTCTCATCATCATGGAAAGAAATCTTATTAGCTTCCACTATTTGTCCAATCATTAAAACTAAGGTTTCACTAGTTGTCTCTTTTGGAATGTTTACTCCATTTGACACTTCCATCAAAGCATTCCTATGATCTTAAGAACATATAAGTAGAGACAAAATAGATATGCGGGTAGGCGTCTTCCGCAGCTGCTCTTCGACTGAATATTCTTTAGGCTGCATCTTCTTCCAAAATTATGTGGCTTCAACATCGGTAACATTCTTCTTTAGATTATGTTCTTTTCCAAGAGCTCTTGGATTTAGATCCCATGGGGAATAAGACCTTCCCAATCTAGTCATCCATTGAGCCACAACAGTGTCTATCATCTTGCCCTTGGTGCCTTCTATAGTGTCCCATGGGACTGCATGGGAATCATACTCAGGCTTTCTAGCGATTAGAGTGGTCACTAGAACTCTCAGGAGATATGTTTGAATAGTCAAAGATTTTCTTAATTGATCAGTGATAACAGGTTGCAGCGAAGATGTCATGTTCTGCTTCATCTATGTTTGGATAGTCGGGGCCCTCGTATTCGTCATCTAGAGTAACCATGTTGACTTTTTGATTCTCATGGTTTGGCAAGGGGTTATTATTTACATTGGGAGGTGTTGGAGTACATTTGATTACTCCTCTCTTCATCTTTCTACTAGTATGTTTCTTTTTTTTTTTTTTTATCCATAGCTATGATACCATTTTTTGGTGCGGAATTCATCTTATTGGTAGGTGAGGGATTCATGATATTTTTTGTAGTGTAGTAGGTGTGGAATTCATGACTTTTTTGGTAGGTGTACCATTTTTGGTAGGTGAGGAATCCATTTTAAAGATTTTATTATAATATTCTTTTGCTATGTGTTTTAATCTTGATATCTCTTTAATATTATTTATGATATATTCTAGACATAACATATCTTGGGTTCTTACGTACATATATAAATTATTTTCCATTAATTGTTCTAATAGTTTTATATTTTTCATAGCTTCTGTCCAATATTGTAAATATTCGTAGTTCATTTTAATTTGAATTTATTTCTAAATCATACCATTCTATTCTTTCGAGGTCTAAATCACGTAGGTCTATTTCATACCATTGTTGGTTTAATATATTTTCTGATTCGTTATCATTAAATATTTTTTCCCATATGATTCTTCTTAATTCAATTATCTCTATA
>JAJOOR010035289.1:0-14035 GCA_036250505.1 Solanum acaule | reverse complement strand
TTCATTGGGAGTAGCATAATACCGAGTTGGACTAGGGTTCAGCGTACCCATATAGTCCCAGAACTACGAGCCACGTAGGTGTAAATCCCCTCTGTGGGCAACATCAGTTTAGTGATCACGCCAGCATGCCTCTATACCTCTGGTAGGGTATATTGGGTCCTCTCGGTGGGGCGTATACATCGGACTCCACATTTGGCTCATATGGTTTTATGTCGGTTATTAGTAGCTCCCACAGTTCAGTCAGACTCTATTGAATTGACCATATTTCAGTACAGTCAGTATTCAGTCTCAGCATGTTATAAATTAGGTCATTGCATCAGTTAGCTCAGTATTCAGTGTTTTCAGTATCTATATCATGTTCAGATTATTTCATTACTTTATTGCTTTGTTCAGTTATATGTTATTTCAGCTTTACTCTATCCTGCATGCTCAGTACCTTTCGAGTACTGACGCATACGTGCGCTACATCTTCTAGTGATGTAGGTTCAGGTTCTCAGCGTCCAGATCATGGTTAGATCGGTTCCCGATCTCCAGTTCAGCAGCATCAGTGGTGAGTCCTCATTCTTTGAGGACTAGTGACATGTTTATCTTTATCGCTTTTAGTCTTTTAGTTTCAGCTTTTCTAGATCTAGTTGGGCCATGTCCCAACATTTCTAGTTAGTTTAGAGGCTTATTTCAGACATAGTTATATTCAGCTTAGTATTTTGAGTTTGATATTTCTTTTGTATTAACCTCTCATATTTGATATATTCAGTTATAGTCTCTGGGTATTCCCCATCTTTTCAGATTTATTTATGATTTAGCTTCCGCATCAGTTTATTATCTTTAGTATGCGCATGATCATGCCAGCAGGGTTAGCTTGGGATCACTTGTGTTCCTAGGTCCCATGTCCGCGTCTCGGGGGTAGCTCGGTGGGTGACAATAAACATGGAATAGTTATTGCAAACACACGTCCAATTATCAAATAACATGTATTCGAAAAGGAAAGGATTCCAATATATTTTTCGTAAAGGAATTTCACAGTTAATGAACATTCTAAACAAATATCAGAATAAGTATACGAGCCTCATAGCCATACAATAAGTCTTCAACTACTGATCTGTCAGTCCATCTCCTCGAGCAGACATGTCCTTTCTCCCTGGTCGCTCGTGGTTTCTTTAAGCAGATAGTTAAACACCACAATTAACTAGACTTGGCTAAATTTACAATTTATCTATAGAAAGAACTATGCACAGTTTTATCATAATTAAGTCCTTTGAAATTTAAAATCAAATCTCTAAAAGAAAATCTTTCTCCAATCAAAAGTTCAATCTTTTTCTAATGAATCAAACATATCCATTAAAAGCCAATAAATATATCAACATAGAAAATTTCAATAAAAAACCAGAATTAACGAAAATCATTAGTAAACTCAGTCATACATTGCATCTGTTGCTAGGTTAGTAGCAAAAATTTACCTTTACTGTATCATCAATTATATAATCTGTAGCTAGCTGAACATACTCATCCCCATCAGTGAAAAATTGGTCGAGTTCTTGCTCTTGGTATGGTTCATTCACATATACTTGTTCTTCCATTACTTCTCCCATATCATATAAATCTCTTAGCTTTAGATGCACAGCAACACTCCACCCTTTATTGACAATATCATCCACATAGTACACTGTTTGTGCTTGAGATGCTTCGATGTAAGGCTCATGTTCTTCACGTTCACCAGTATGAATCAATCTATCAAAATTAACACAATTAAAATTTCAACGGTCCTTTTCATACCCTCTATCTCGAGTCGTATCAGCCCATTTACATTTGAAAAGAACAACCTTGAACCGTCCATTGTAATTAATCTCAATAATATCTTCTAACTTTCCATAATATGGTAACTCTGCTTGCCTTATATTTCCATCAACATTGCTTGCAATACATGATGTTTTGGAGGTTAAGAAAACTCCACTATGTTGTGTTTTCAACCCTTCTTCTCGAGCCAAAGTTCGAAATTTTGACCCAATGATGTTATATGCAGTAAATCTTCTTGCATTTACAGATGGACCTCGTGCTAAAAACTTTAGATCGATAGACATTGTATCTATTGTGTCTTGATTCATAATCTAAATCAAAATAAAATAGACTTGGTCAAATTTGTTCATCCAAATCAAATATATACAATAAATAACGATTGCTTACTCACCCGCTTTTGAAACCAATCAACAAACTCTTTATTAACTCTCCTCTCTATCTCTGTAGGTGAAGGTCTTCTTCCCTTTGAACTCCTATTTATGTATTCTCTAAATTCGCTATATGAAATTATTAAGTTAATGTTAAAGAGTATGATTAGCCTACTTCAAACATTACAAAGATAAAGAACATAAAGTTTGTAAGAGTTACTCACTCCACAAATGGCATGACTATTGCACAATTCAGAAGAATATATCGATGAGCTTGTAGTTTCTGCATAGGATTTAAAGGGAAGGTTTCTGAAGCTGATGCAGGTTTACCCAATTGAGGGAAGAGAGATAACATTCTAGAAGGCATATCAGTTGGTTCATCACGGACACGCCTAGGTCTGTTGAACCTTATCTCAATATCCTCAATATACCAAGAACAAAAGGTAAGAGTCTTTTTAGATATATGACCCTCAGCTACACAACCCTCTGGTTGTGATTTATTCCGTACATAGGGCTTACAATAACCTAATTCCCTAGAAAATTAATATACAGTAAGTGTACATACTATTTAAGGTGACCAGAACATAAATATCTATAAATTATAAATGTTAGTATTTCTGGAAAACACACAACTTTAAATTAGAAAAATGTTAATGTTTTACCTCTCCACAGGATACATGTTTCGGTAATGCACTGGACCTCCGAGTTTTGCTTTATCTACTAGATGAACTGATAAATGAACCATTACCGTAAAGAATGATAGAGGAAATAGCATCTCTAGGTGACAAAGTGTGATTATAAAGCTCTCCTGGAGAATATCAAGCTCCGAAGGATTCAAAGTTTTGCTAGATAGGGCTCTGAAAAATGAGGAAAATTCCACCAAAACTGTAACTACGTGATCTGGCAACACATTGCGAATTGCCAATGGTAGTAACTGCTCTAAAAGAACATGACTATCATGACTTTTCAACCCAAATTTTTTTTTCTGTGCAAGATCAACGCATTTGGAAATGTTACTTGAGTAGCCATCTGGTACTTTAATTTCTTCAAAGTTGTAAGAAACAACTTTTTGGTGTCCACCTTCTTTTTGTTATCAGTCATAAGTGAAAACACAGCTAGGTTATACGATCCATCATCCTTCAGACAAAGATCAGGCCTTATTCTCATTTCTCTTAGATCTTTGCGAGTATTAGCATTATCTTTTGACTTTGATTTATCATCCAGCAACATATATATGATATTGTCACATATATATTTTTTTCAATATGCATAAAATCTAGATTATGACGCAATAAGTTGGACTCCCAATATGGAAGTTCAAAGAATATACTTCTCTTGTTCCATTGTTTAGTTGCTCGTCTAGATCTTTTCCTTCTACCATCCAACTCTACTCCTCTGCCTTCAGCAATTTGTCTCAAAATGTTAGAACCTGATAATTTTAATGGTGGATTCCTCTCCTCTGTGCTTCCACTAAAGCGTACTTGGCTTAATCTAAACCTGTGATTTCTTCTCAGAAAACGTCGATGACCCATAAAACACCACTTTTTACCATGATGGAGACGACAAGGTTCAGTGTCAAAGTTACAAGTTGGATAGGCAAAACCAATATATGTGTTCCAGCCAGATAAGATACCTAATCAAGGAAAATCGCTAATTGTCCACATAAGAGCTGCATGCATTCTAAAAGTTTCATTAAATGATGAGTCAAATGTTTCAACACCATCATTCCATAACTCATGCAATTCCTTCACAAACGGTTGTAAGTATACATCTATATTCTTTCCAGGCATTTGCTTGCCTGGGATGATCATTGATAAGATGAAGGAGGTGTGTTTCATACACATCCAAGGAGGAAGATTGTACGAAATCAAGAAGACTAGCCAAATACTATAGGTAGAACTCATTATTCCAAAAGGATTGAAACCATCAGAAGCAAGGCCCAAGCGAACATTTCGAGGATCAGAAGAAAATCCAGAGTGAATCTGATCAAATGTCATCCATACCTCACCATCCCTTGGATTCCTCATAAGCCCATCTGGGTTACTTTTCGAAGCATGCCATCTCATATGCTTAGCAGTCTTACTGCACATAAATAACCTTTTCAACCTTGGCTTCAATGGAAAGTAACGCAAAACCTTTGCAGCTTGCTTTTTTTTCTTATTAAGACTCCATTTAGATGTACCACAATGTTTACATACTTCCAATTCTGAATCACCTTCCAGAATAGCATACAATTATTTGGACATGCTGGAATCTTAGTGTAGTCGAGGTCAAGTTTCTTAATTGTTTTTTTGGCCTCATAAAAAGAAGGAGGTAACTTTGCATCCTCAAATGCATCTCTCAACAAATCCAATATCATGGTCATTGCCTTGTCAGTCATTCGAGAATAGACCTTTATATGATACAGTTTTATTAAAAACTCTAGCTTTGTATACTTGCTTCCTTCGTACAGTGTTTCACTTCCATCTTTGACAAAATCATGAAAGTCACCAGAACCCTCCCTATGCCCCTCATTTGATATTCCATTTGAACCCAATGGTTGAGATGTCCCTACATCAACTACTTGCTGCCTATACTGCCCAAATGCATCATTAATCATTGTTTCTATTGGATTTTCTGGATGAAACGTCACTTGCGTAACAACTCTATCTCCAGAAGGCTCTAACACCTTTTTCTCACCATGAATATTCCAAGTAACATAATTATGAGGGAATGGCTTGCAAATCAAATGATCCTGCACTTGCACTTTAGTTTTCCACTTGCTAAAATGACATATAGGACATGGACATCTAATTGTATCTTCCATAGCCGAATTCTTAAATGCAAAATCAAGAAACTTATCCAAACCAAGAAAGTATTCGTTTGAGGTCTAGGGCTTTCCAATCCACAATTTATCCATTGAACAATTAATAAAAATAAATTAAAATGGGTGTACCTCCAAAAGAAATCCTCCAAAGTACAGCCTTCAGATTTGTTGTACTGGCAATCAACTCCAAGAATCAATTTTCTCTTTCAAATCAAACTAATTCGAGAAATTGACAGAGGACGGAAGAACCTATCAAAGAATCACCACAAAAGGCTTCTTGTGTATATTTGTTCTTCGTCTATAAGGAAATGATGGAACAAGCCGAATAGAAAGGAGCCTGTGAACTTCAAACCAAAAAAAACTAACTAGAGGAAACAAGTTGTAGATTTGTACAATTGAGGTTATGGAGGAGGACTTGTGCTCTAATTTTTGCTTTATCTCCTAAACCTAATCAGAGGAAAGAAGTTGTAGGATTCTACGGTACAGTTATGGAGGAGGACTTGCGCTTTAATTTTTGCTCAATCTGCTAAACCCACCTGTGATGTAATAATTAATTATAAAAGCCTCATTTACCCAAAACATATAAAAGCTTCAAATTATTTTATGATATTTATTAATTATTAGTATATGAAAATTTTCACTTGTGGAGTTCTATATTCTAAAGAGAATCTTAAAGTATGTAGAATTTTTTTATTTCTCAAATAAAAACTCCAAGGATTCTGTACCATTTCAAAAATTGGAAAATAACATATAGGAATAAGAGTTATATATTTGAGGCATTAAATACCTTTTTCCTCTATTTATTTATTTTAGGACAATTTTAGTTCTCATAAATTTTAAAATTAGGATTTTGTATACATATATATATATACACGGATATAAATAATTTTATGATAAAAATAAAATAATATAATAAAGTAATATATTTGAGTTATAAAATAAAAATAAGTATAACTAAGTTCTTCAAAATGATTAATTTGATATTATTTAGCCCGATTCACAAAAGAAGAATATTGTTATACAGAAATTCTCAAACATATAAAGCAAATATCAATAGTATAATAGTTCTACAATAAATTCTTGATGAAAAACAAAAATCCAAACAACACATAGATTTACCGTCGATTTTGATCAAAACACAATTTCATACTTCATGTCTCACAAGAATGTCCTAATCAAATCGAATACCAAAATATATGTATGATCTAACGCTAACTTACCAAACTATAATTGAATTCAAATTTCATGATAAGCTCAAATCTATATATTCGTACAAGTAACATAATATAATGTTTTAGCTCGACTAATACATTTACCGAGCTTTACAAGGACACATTTCTTATTAATTGTAATTAACGAACAATTATCGTCATTCACAAAAGTTCTCTATCTTTGGTTTATATATTTGAACTTATATTCAATCAAAACAAAAGGTTACTTATTTCTCTTGATGCACTCAATGTCTAGAAAATGTGGCAGCTCGATGAAAAGAATGTATGGGAGTTGGATCGAGAAGTACCTATGGAGCAACCTCGTGGATTTGTCTCTAAGCAATTCCCAAATCATGTCTTCCATTTGAAAATGCGATAAACTTTCAATAACTTGTTGGAAGATTAATTTATTTGACTATCACAAAACCAGAAAGTTCTTACTTGTTGGTGTCATTTCGCAACCTATCCATAATCCAACAACTTCTCATTTAGATGTCTCAAAAAGGACTTTGTGCTATGTGAAGGGGTCTCTTAGTCAAGGACTTTAGTATAAAAGGTGTGATGATTTTTGTTAGTAGATTTATTGATGCAAATTGTGCAGGTGATACAAAAGGATCATCACTCGAGTTTAGGTTACTGTTTTTAGCATTGATTCACCAATAATAGATAAAATGCAATGACTGTCATTTCGTGTAAGAATGTTAAAATAACGTTCATACACTACAAAAGGATTGACAATTGTGTGATGCATTTCACAGTATACATTACAAGATTACTATTTTGGATGTCCTTTTTGGCTTTCCATGTTCTCTTTGATTTGCAGGTCATTTGCCAGATCTCGCTTTAATTTTTGGCTTGATTACTGAATTTCTTAATTTATCATCTTCGCATGCTTTCTCCTTGATTGTGTTTTAGTTTATATTTTTCATTCGATTTCTCTAGGTTTAAGTTTATATGAGCTGTTGAAGTTCAAATATAAGAAGAATTGAATTAGGGAGAAAATGCTTGTATGAATATTGAGAGACCAAAAAATTGAGGTGTCTCATCTGTGTTTCCGGTTCGGAAAGAAATTTTGAGAAAGTAAAAATGATCTCCAAACATAGTGTAAAGATGAAGTTGTAACCTCGCCTAAGAACATCACTCAACAACAAATTAGTCTCTTGCTTCTACAGTTCTACTGAAAGGTTGGATTAGGATTCCAGTTGACGTTTATGTAAAGTTAGGACCGTTCTATTGGCAGAATTTGACATAACCTACTGCATCAACATCCTTCTACATACCCTTTCTACCCTTACCACTATAGGAAACACTCAGCTTCTACACAATCTTTATAAGTTCTTGAGACATGAACAACTTACAATGAAGATATAAGAACTAAAAAGTAACAATAGGATACCTGTGAAACACCTTTGGAAGACTAATGAGATTGAATTATGTTGATTGAAATATATAGCAGTTAAAATCAATAACATAATTAATGATAGTATCGTATAAAAGAATCAGAGGTTCTGTATACTGAACTCTACTTAAAAATTGGTTCTTCATTAGGTTCCACACCCCAACTATACACGTCTCCGTATTGAATTAGCCAAATATTTACAATTTGTACAGAAAAGCTCCTGTGACAAAAATCTCCTGCAGCATTTATCATACTACTGACAGAGAACCTAAGAGCTACCAATATTTGTGACTGATATAGCCTTATATATATGTTGGGCTTGTGCGCGCCTATATGTTATATGGCATTTTACATTGGATTTTCACAGTTGTTGTCTCAGCAATGGAAATGGGATTAAGCTCTGATTTTTTACATGAGCTTGCAGATTGTTTTGAGACGCGAACCACCATTTTATGCAATAGTACACATAGCTGGATGCTGGCCCTATTTTTGAGTTTGTTTTTGTTTGAAAAGCTTCTCAAGGTGTGTGGAGAAGCTAAGGTTTTTCCAGGTGAGAATAAGGTTTAAAGGTCTATGGAATATCAGCTAAAAAGAGAAAGAGAGAACTGGATAAGAGTCTTATCATAATACTCTGCTTTTCTCTGTTGTCAAGCATTCCAATGAGATGACAATTACCATCTGCACTCTTGAGCATGTTGTGCATGCAATTGGTCGCCATAGCCCTTGGAGTCTAGCTTCAATAGCTCTGAGTTTTTATAAGAGCTTGCTGATTGTTTTGAGGCGCGAACAGCCCTTTTTCTGCGATAGTATACATAGCTGGATGTTGGCCCTATTTTTGAGTTTGTTTTTGTTTGACAAGCTTCTAAAGGTGTGTGGAGAAGCTAAGATTTTTCCAGGTGAGAATAAGGCGTTGAAGGTCTATGTAAGATCAGCTAAAAAGAGACAAAGAAATAACTGGATAAGAGTCTTATCATAATACTTTGCTTTTCTCTATTGCCAAGAATTCCAACGAGGTGACAATCACCATCTGCAGTCTCCATTGTTCCATCTAATGTCAATACTGAGTTGCAATTATTTAAGCCTATCTAAATGTGCAGGTTCTCTACAAATATGAATAGATTTTGGTATTTCATCTTGCTTTTGATCTCTATGGACAACATCTGGGATGTAACAAGATTACCAAACAAAGCACCTCCCCCAATTATCAATATTTGTTACTAGAAATAATTTGCTGCTTGAACTTTGAAAATCCACAAATCACATCTGCATAGATAATTTAAATTTGGACAGTAACAGAGTAACGGCTTGAGAAAATTGTCGCAGCCCCATCAACTTAAGAGTACATCATATATAAACTTAGGCTTCATACATTAAACGTGTAGTCATATGCATAAATAATCTACTGAAAAATCAATATGTAATCATAAATACCCAAAATAGCAAGTCATAAATTTAAATACTGACATCAAACTAAAGTATGGACAAAGAGTCTAGGCAATCATTACAAATGCAAATTCATAGAAAGCTAAAGTAGTCCACAAATAAAACTCTAAGCAGCTGATTGGTGATTTGTGTTGTTGTCGGCTGAAGATTTTCTTATATCCACTGGTGAAACAGGGTCATTCTCCACATCAACAGGCTGTAATAATGAAGTTCAATGTTATTAAACTGATCAGAATTGACTGTAATAGAAGAAGTACAAACAATGTTTACTTCTTACCTCTAGTTGAGGAGAAACCAGAGTATCAAATTCTTCAGCAACTCCACCATCCTCTGATATTATGCAATCCGTTAGTGCAGTCAAGGTTCCTTCTAACATTTTTTGTATCCTTTGAGTTTCCTTCTTTCTTCTACAAAGCTTCTGTCAACAAAATAACTACAACTTAAAATTTTCATCTTTATTTAACTATGATGAAATGAAACTTATTATCATAATTTGAATCTCACCATCGTTGATGGTTTCAGATGGTAAGCAACAAAACTAGCCCATTGATCTTTACTTATACCAGATGGCACATTACTTAGAATATCATTTTTGCTTTTGGCTGGATCAAAATATTCATTCCACAACCTCTGCCTATGTGTAGCCCAACCCTTTGAAACACTAGCATTGCGATATTTATATGCATCAGACTCGCTTACCTAAAAAAGAAATCGAGGCTTGAAAATAATAGAAGTTAGTTTTCTCACGTCTACTAAAATCATGGTGAAATAACTAAATAAATATCTAAGAACACTTGTACCTTCAATCTTGTTTCAAAGCAGTCTTCAATGTACTTCTTAGGCATGCCTAGTGGTCCTGACCACCTCTCAAGACAAATCGGAAACAAAATACAATCAGTTGCCAATGATCCACAATATCCAACAAGCAATCCTTGTGCTTGACCATATGCTGTGATAATGTCATCAAAGTTCACAATAATGCGCTCTCCGACAGTTAGGTTATTAACCTCTTTGGTGTTGACCCAAATTTGGTTGATAGCATTTTCTGAGTATTTAACAAGAAAACTAGTTACTCAAGAAAAAGGAAAAAAACTAAGATACGCATATGTTGAAGTAAAAATTTATATAAAGCATACTTATTGTGTATACGTTCCAATATTTTGAATATATAAGATGGTTCATAAATGGTGCACTTGAATTAGAAGGCAGAATGGGAACTTGTTCTTGTTGCAGTGGAAGTGGAGCTTGTTCTTGTTGCTGTGGAACTGAAGCTTGTTCTTCCTGCAGGAGAATTGGAGCTTGTTTTTGATATGAGACTTCATGAGCTTGCAAGGGAATTGTTGAAGCATCTTGGAAGGCTTGTGCCGCTGGAGTAGTTGATGATGAAGCATGTCCATTAGCAAGCTTCAGCGGATTCTTGAAACGATTCACCTTTGGCATGGCTATATATTCATTAGAAAAAAGAGAGGTGAATCAAATATGAAGGAATATGAGATGATACAGTAATATACAAGTAGTTGGCAGAGAGGATGTACTCGGATGCACAGAGAATTGAAAACAAAACAGAAACTTAGAAGAATTTGAGTACAAAAAAATCTAACTTTATGTTGATCGATAATCTGAATTCCATCTCTCCCAAAGGAACTGCCTTGGAATTTATAGCTCTGAAAAGGGAAGTTTATCACCAAGAAAATGGGAGAACATGGGAAAGTGGAAACATGGAGGGGATGGTGGGAATATGGCGCTGAAGGTGGGAATATGGAGGGAATAAAGCAGCAGACATGATTTACTAGGTTAAAACGGAGGGAAATAAAAATTAATATGGAAGTTTTCTTACTTTTCCCTCCCTTTAATATTTACTATTACTATTATTTAAATAGAAAAAATAGAAAATAAAAATAATTTGTTTGGCAAGACATACTAAAGTACAATTTATTTATCTACTAAAGAAGTAATAAAGAGAGTATGGACAAAATAAATTCAAAATAACGACAACTTGAGGTATAGATAAAGTTATGAAACAATTACAAAATTCATCTTATATTCAGAGTGGTTAGTATTTTAAGATTAGATACCTGTAGAAAAAAATTATAATTATCAAATTATATATTTGAACTACATTTCCTTAATTTATTTTTGGTTTTTGGCCGAAGATTGCCTATAGGCGGGACAGTATCAAAATAATGTGACGAACACACATAGAGCTTAGTTTTGTGAGGTATATGCCCTAAGCGTCCAATTATACACCCTAAATACGCTTAATACTGCCTCTGTGCATTAAACTTGACACATTTTGTAAGACAGACACTTGAACTTAATTGGTAGAAGTGCATCTTTATAACAATCATGTATATAAGATCACGTGAGTGAAATACTGCAATGACCCTCCGGTCATTTCTTTGTTTTTCCTGTTATGTGTCGTTTAGAGCGTTCCTATAGCGACCCCAAATCATTTATGGCTTGTTGGGATTTACAGCAGGGCCGTCTTAACCCCTAGGCCACTAAAGTCATCGCTTGGGGCCCCATATATTTTGGGGCCCCCATTTTTTAAAATAATTACTTATATATGTTATTTTAGAAAAAAATTATATGTACTATGAGTGTTGTGATTTCTACTAAGAAAATTGCATATGAGATGAAAATAAACTTGAATTTCATAAGAAACACTTTGATGAAAATATGGATAGCGAAATCACAAAGTCCCTTGAAGAATATTTTAGAGTTAATTGCTTTATATATGTAGAGTAGATCAAACTATTTTTTCACTTCAAAAAATATTTGAACCAATTGAAGCATATGGAAATATTTTTGATTTCTTATTTAGCGGTAAAATATTGAGATCACTAGATGATGAGAATTTTTTTAAAAATATTGTCTTAACTTTGAACTTTCTTTAACACGTAATAGTTATTCTGATATTGATGGTTTAGATTTATTTTTTAAATTAAAAGTGTTAAGGGAAATAATACAAGTAGAAGATAATGATCTAATGAAAATACCCTATCAAACAAAAAGACTTGATTCTTTTCCAAATACACATATTACTTATAGAATAATGTTAACAATTCCAGTAACTGTTGCCTCAGTCGAAAGAAGTTTTTTCGAAATTAAAATTGATTAAATCTTCTTTAAGATCAACAATGTCTCATGAGAGTTTGAATGAATTAGCTATATTATCATTTGAAAAGGAATTATTAAAACAAATTGATTATAAAATAGTACGTAATGACTTCGCATCTAAGATAGCTAGAAAAGTAGATTTTAAATAAAAGTATATATAATGAAAAAAATTAAATATTATGTCCCCTCTCTTAAGTTTGGCTTTAGGCCCCCAATGTTGTAGTCGGCCCTGACTTACAGTTCGGTCACTTGGTCGTTCATTTGGTTTTTATGCGAGTTTTAGTGTTTTGGAGCTTATGAACCTTGAACGATTTTTTCAATCAAAAGTTCAAGAGGATGATATCTGAATCAAGTTCTGACGATTCCATCATCTCCAGAACGGTCATTTTAGGCTAGTAGCATGGTCGACATGACTCCCGAGGTTTTCAGTGTGAGTTGGTGCGATTAGGCGTTTTAACTTTAAAATTTAAGCCTAAGTTTGACTTTAGTCAACATTCTGAGCAGACGCGCTCGGATAACAATTCGGTCAGCGCGGTTAGCTCCGAAATGTCGAGTTTGGTCTAGATTGACCCTTCGTTCATGTCCCGAGGATTTTGAGATTTTTTCGACCCCTTTGTGGTTTTGATTTAAATTGGTGGTTGGGTGTGGGACCCACTTTTTTATCGAGATGACCTCGTATGGAAGTTTCGACAGTGCCATTGAGTTTGGAATATCGAATTTGGTATGGTTGCACACCTCATTTGCGTGCACGGGGTTCCGAACGAGTTTGGAGCACCCCGTCGGAGTTTTTAAATTTTTGGGAAAATGCTGATTTTTTTGCATTATTATACACTAGATTTTCAGCATTTTCCCAAAAACTTAAAAACTCCGACGGGGTAGTCCGAACTCGTTCGGAACCCCATGCACGCAAACGAGATATGCAACCATACCAAATTCGATATTTTGGACTCAATGGTGCAGTTGAAATTTCCATACGAGGTCTTTTCGATAAAAAAGTGGGCCCACACCCAACCACCAATTTAAGTCAAAACCACAAAGGGGCTCGAAAAAATATTGAAATCCTCGGGACACGAACGAAGGGTCAATCTAGACCAAACTCGACATTCCGGAGCTAACCGCGCTGACTGAATTCTCATCCGAGCGCGTCTGCTTAGAATGTTGAGTAAAGTCAAACTAAGGCTTAAAATTTAAAGATAAAACGCCTAATCGCACCAACTCATACTGAAAACCTCGGGAGTCATGCCGACCATGCTACCAACCTAAAAAGAACCTTCTGGAGCTGATGGAATTGTCAAAATTGGATTCATATGTCATCTTCTTGAACTTTTGATCGAAAATGATCGTTCAAGGTTCATAATCTCCCAAACACTAAAACTCATATAAAAACCAAATAACATTTCCGTGGACCTTGTATTTGGATTAAGAAATTAAATGAATATATATGTATTTTAATTTGTGAAACCCTTTATCAAAATTGATTGAGTTCTTAGTGATAAGAAAAGGGGCGTGGTAGGTGCTTTCCACGCTAGCTTTATTGGTTCGAACCCCATTATCAACAATAAATTCTCATTTTGATTGAGTGCTTAGTGGATACGAGTCTTATCACAATATTCTACTCTTCTCCATTACCAAGCATTCCGACGATGTAATGACCCTCTTGGTCATTTCTGTGTCTTGCCTTCTGTGTGTCGTTTAGAGCGTTCTTGTAGTGACCCCAAGTCATTTATGACTTGCTGGCACTGACTGTTCGGTCGCCTGGTCTTTCGTTTGGGTTTTAGGCCCGTTTCCTTGTTTTGGAGATTTTATAACTTGAAAAGTTGACTTTGGTCAACCTTCTTGGAAGACGTGCTCAGATGAAAATTCTGACAGTTAGGTTAGCTTCGGAATATCGATT
>JAJOOR010035288.1:0-10729 GCA_036250505.1 Solanum acaule | reverse complement strand
TAATTAATGGTGTTAAATTGTCCAATAATATAAATTTTAAAGGTACAACCATAAAAGAAGAATGTACAACACTATGAAGCACATATCATCCAACACTTGTCATGTGCTAAGTAGTAGATATTCCCACTTATTATATATAGTAAAGTAATATAAAGCTAAACAAAAAAGAAGTGATGTGGCACCTCTCAATGGCCAAGAATCTTATTTATCTTTTTTGTGGTTTATTTGACATTTTCTCTAATTTTCTTCAATTATTTATTTTATAAAACCATCTCCTTAATTCATACCTATTCAATTAAATAAATTCAAATCTTAATTAATTTAGTAATATATATAACTCCTAACCTTTCATATTCATAACCTTCAAATTATTAAATATACAAATTTATAACTCCTAAATATTACACTTATAAAAACCTATTTTGAGACATGTATGATGATTATTTTCATTTTCATTTTTCTTGTTCTTCATCTTTTATCTCTTTGATTGGTTAATTTTTTTGTCTTCTTTGATTTGATTTTGCAGGAGAGAGATGTATAATGAAGAATGTTAGATATTTTTGCATATTTGATTTTACGAGGTAAAAGATTTGACATATCTAATACTTATAATTATCACTTTTTTCTATTGTAATTATACATTTAATTTATTTTTTTGGATTCTTGATGATACAAATCATGAATTTTTTGTAGAAAAAATAATTTGTTTTTTTTCTCTTTGTAGTTTCTTGAGATTTTTTCTTTGCTTATTCTTGTACTTTCTAAAGACTCTGATTGTTTATACTCTCTTCGTCTCTTTGTAGATTTTGGAGAATTGAATTATGTTATGTTGAGAACATGATCTTTCTTTCCTCTTCAAACCATAACTAAATATTCTTTAATATTTTTGCTTGATTAGTTAACTATATTTTTATGTTTTTTTTTTGTTGTTGTTATTGTAAGGATTGTTTATAGTTCTCCAGCCAAATCTCCATGCTTCTGTTTCAAATAAAAGCATCTGCTCTTTCGGCATCTCTTTCGCTTGTCCAATAACCTTTTTTTTCTCAAAAAGAAAAAGTCAGAATCCGGTCTTGACGCCCTTAAACAATAGCAATTGGTTCCTTATAAACTTAGTTAATTGAAAGGGCGTCAGTATATCTCTAACAAAAAAAGTAATATTTCAAATCTCAATATAAAGTATAATAAATACTAAATATTGCACACAAACATGTTATATATATATGTTGGGTATGTAGCAATAGTTAATGGGAAATTGAGGGAAGATGAAAGAGGACCTTGGAAAAAGTTGGGAACTTGAAAAGTTGAGAACTTGAAAAGTCCTCTTATGCTTTATTGAAAAGACATTGAAAGACATTTGTCCCTCATCGGTGGTGGAAAGAAAAATAGGAGAGTTTAAATATAGAAACAGTCCTATTAATTGTTAAAAGGGTTGGAAAGAGGGACCCCCCTCGCGCCGTCGTCGTCGTCGCTCGCTCGGCTCGGCTTTGGCTTTGGAAAAATGATCGAGAGATTATTTTTTGGACAAAGTTTGTTTAATTATTTTAGTTAATTAATTATTTAATTAAATTAAATTAACTGGCCAACGTTTTAATTAGTTAATTAACCGATTCAATTAATTAGTTAATTGACCCGACCCGACTCGGATCCGTGCGACCCGTTTTATTTAAATCTTTCCCGTTTTATTTAAATTTCCCGCAGTGACTGTTCTGAAAGGTTGCAACTTTCAGAAACAGCCATGACTGTTTGAAAGGTTGCAAAGTTTCATGAATGGTCGTGTGGATTCTGAAAGGATTGCAACCTTTCGGAACCAGTTCCTCTTGCCTATAAATACATTGATTCTTCAGACTTATTCCTTACGAATTTTTCTGATTTCTTCTTCTTCTTCTGCACAAAATTTCTTATTCCAAATCAAACCTCGGATACTAGAGGGGAATAATTTCCTTAAGGGGACACTGTGCATTCAGTGGGCTTGATCTTTTCTGATTATGTTTTCTCCAGGTTGTGGTACGTTTTACAGATTTTAGTTTTGTCAATTAATTTCTGTTCGTCTATTCTTACTGGTTTATTAAACTTTGGTTACTTCGTGTTTCTGCAAAGTTTATTGAAATCAGTAATTCTTAGTTTCTTAAACACAGATTGGTAACAATATATAGAGAGAGAGAGTATAAAAAGAATCCTCAATTAAAATATGAAAAAAATCATACAATTCAACTAAAAGAATAATTCATTAGCCATATGAGTCATTAAAACCAACACAATATTTATATATTATTTTTTGAAAAAAAATATCAGCAAACTAATTATTTTTCTTATATAGCTAAGAATCAAACAAATCGATTCCTCTTACAATTTCATATGTCACAATCACATAACAATGAGATGGTAAAAATACATAATTTTAACTCTAGATTCTTAATTATATTATTTAGATATAAAAATTATTTAGAAGTCAAAAAGTTGTTTCACAATTTTGAGAATTCAATTAACAAAAAATCAACTCTTTTTTTTAATTTTATTTTATAACATCCGCAACTTACTTTTTTTGACAAATTTAATTTTTTTCTATTCCTTTAGAGTAACTTTTTGATTCTCTGCCCCTTTTTAATTTGTTTTTAATTAATTTTTTCCTTAATAAATCTCTCTCCTATAATATAAAATAAGAGAAAAAGTATATATATATATATTAGGTAATGCAAAATATATTGTTCAAAATAATAGTAATTATCAAAAGTAATGTTTATTAGTAGAAGCATATTTAGAGACTTTTAATTAATTTGAAATTTCTTAAATAAGATAAAGAGAAAATATGTCATATAATAAAATTAAACCATAAAAAATGGTGGAGGAGTTTACTTAAAAGTTATTTTGTTTATTAAAAAAATATGTATTTTTTTTTTACTTTTTTCTTATTTTTATCTATTTATTTAGTTTTTATCATAAACTCACATCTCTTCATCTTTCATAACCTCTATACTTAATTAGTACTTATTAGTAATATCTATAACTTCCAACTTTATACCTTCATAACCCCCAATTACTTAATGTTCAAGCTTGTGACATCTTAAAATTACATCAAAATAATATAAGAGCAAGATCATTAATAAAAGTTAGCATAAAAAACAATTCTCGAAAAACATTAAAATGTGTTTGTGCATACACTTAGCAGTGGGAGATAATCAAAATTATTATGAAGTTTCAATAAAATATGAATCATGAAAAATATAAGAAAAATTAATTAAGAGAATTTATTTGACATTTTGCATAAATTAGTAAAAAAGTTAACGACAAGCTATCTTGATTCTTTTAAGATACAATGCTCATTGTTACTGTTTTCTTAGTGGAATTAAATAAAGCAAAGATGAAAAAAATAAAAAATAAAATAAGAAAAAAGGGAGAATCGAAAAATGATGTTGGAATAAATTCAATGAAACGTAGAATTATAGGAGAGAATTTATTAAGAAAAAAATTAATAGAGATAATTATTCCAAATATACTTATTACTTAACCATTCATCCTCCATTTTAACTATTCTAAACATTTACTTAACTTTTCTCTTACCCTTTAATTATATGAAAATATTATTTATCGTTAATAATTATAAATATTCCTATTATTTGTGAACAATTTTTTTTATATATATTTACCTTATTTAAAAATAAAAAAAAACCCAAGAATCTAGTTATAAGCTTTTATTAGATATTATAAGAATTATTTTTTTAATCTTTATTACATAAAACCTTTTATCATTCTGTTATAATTGCTCATTTATTACTTATTTTATTATGTATTTTAACCACAATATATAACAACAATATATATATATATTTTTTGCTAATCCAATATCACCAAAAATTATTTTGCAAAATTAAAATCATGTATCACCCATTTCCTTTCCAAAAAATTAACATATAGAGAAAAAACTTTAAATTTTAATATACAAATGAAATTGAAGTACTCTTTTAAGTTTTCAAACTATAGGTAGCTTATCTATTACAAATAATTTTTCATATTAAGAGCGTGTTTCGATGTGTTACTATTTTAATTCTTTTGACATTTTTTTTTAAAAAAAAATTAAAAGACGAAAAGTCTCACTTTAAATTTTTTACAAAATATCAAAGGTGACCATATTATTATATTATAACTAACATAAAAGAATGGGTACTATTCAACCAAAAAAAAAGTATAGGTATTAGACGGTGTTAATTTAAGGATTTTTTTTTTTTTTTTTTATAAAATCAATTCATGAATCAAGTTAAAATTACAAATCTAAATGTTAAAATTTGTTTTCTAATCTATTTGAATTTGAAAATTTAAAAAAAACTTTAAAACTTTTATACACCGCGCGTGGCGCGGCTAAGTTTACTAGTTAATTAATAAGAGAATAATTGCAACAACAAATAATACGATAAATGGAAAAGGGTCTAAAATACCCTTCAAGTATAGGGAATGGAAAAACAATACCCTCCTTCCACATTTGGGCTCCACAATACCCTTTCATCCACCTATATGGACTTATGAGTCAATAGAATTTTTAGTGGGTCGAGTAAAATATAGTTGGATCCGAGTTTGATTAGGAGACATTATTATTTTTGGTTAATTTAATTTTCAGCCAATTAAAGGTTGTCACGTCATTAATAAAAGGATTAATTATTACTCTTAAAGAATATGTTAAGTAAAAGGGTAATATAGGTGGATGAAATGGTATTTTGAAGCTCAAAGGTGGAAGGAGGGTATTTTTGTTCCATTCCCTGTACTTGAAGGGTATTTTAGGCCCTTCTATGTATGATAAATGAAGCAAAGGAAACAACAAATATTGAGACAAGAACTAGACAATGCTCGACTACATACTTATTAGTTTTCTACACTAATTTTTGACCTCCAAATCGTTTTAACTATACATATAAATTGAACTCGTAACGCGAGCTACGATTTCAAGCATGTGCAACAATGAGAACTGTGTTCCAACATCAAAGTCAAAGGTTGAAATTATGTAATGACCCTGAAGGTCATTTTTGAAAATTCTCAAAAAAAATATCATTTTATCTCTTTCGATAGTTTCCCCAAACCTTGTTTGATCAGTTTACGAAGTTGATTTTGAAATTTGATTGTAAAGTTGTGATTTTTGGAAGTTTTAGAGTTTTGGAGAGTTAAAGTTGTTAAGAGTGATTTTTTGGTAACAATCGAAGCTAAGAGTTTTGAAATTGAATTCCATAAGTTCCATCAATTCTGGAATGTGACTTATGGGTTAGTAGGACTATTGTCTCAAGTCTTGAGGTATTCGGATGTTTTTGGAAGAGTACTTTTTGTATTTTGAAAGTTGAAAGCATACGATAGTTGACCAAATCAACATTTGATGATAGGAAGCTTGGAATGGAATTCCGTCAGTTCCGTTAGCTCCAGAATATGATTTTTGGTCTAGACGTATTATTGGTTGGGTCTCAAGGCCTTTTGATTTGATTTTGATCCATTAGACGAGATGCAAAGAAAGTTAAGGCTAAAGTTTGACTCTAGTCAATGTTTGAGGTTAGATAGGTGTCACGACTCCGACCGTCGTGATTGGCACCCATACTAACCCTCCGGTGGGAGAACAATTACAACTAACCAACTAACCCCAAAACTAAACATTTAAAGATACAGAAGCAGGTTTAAATGCAAAAATAAAGTGGAGTTCCCATAAACTCCGAAAATCTTACAAATCGTTACTAAAACATTGCGAAAAACACCCATAGAATCTAAAAGTCAATGTATCAAAACATATAAAGTTCAAAAAGTCTAAGGGAAATGGGTACAACCCAACTAAACATACGAGTAAGTCTAACTATAAAGTCTGAGTTTGAAAAGAGTGGACTAAAACATAGAGGACTCATGGTAGCCTGAAAGAACTGGCTCACCGTTGAATCCGATCTTGCTCACTGATCTCTTAAACGAGGTATGTCAGTAGCCGCCTGAAGATGCCTTGTACTCAACAAAGAAAGAGCAAGTGCAATATCAGTACACAACCACAGTGTACTGGTAGGATCACATGGCTATTCCAGTAAGTGAAACATATATATAAGAAGTCACAACATAATAAACACGCATATACCAAACATATACAATATCAGTTATCATTTCAGGAGCAATGTACCATTCCACATTCTCAATAATACACATATATGACAAATCAATGGTCATTTCATGGAACCCATACCCAAATTGTTAGTGTGCCGGATCGTGACACCCGATCTAAGTTAGTGTGCCGGATCGTGACACCCGATCTAAGTTAGTGTGTCAAAACGTGACACTCGTTCCAATATGTGTCGGTACGTGACATCTGATCCCAGTTAGTGTGTCGGAACATGACACCCGATCCATTCAACATGTCACAATCATAATCATACCATCAAGTGTTGATTTATGGCTTACAATCATTCATTCATACTCATTTGCATTATATGTGATCAATAGTGCAACATTCACATACATACATGCAAATACTAACATACATCACACAAACATGGAATCAAAATATCACCTACCTCGAAACCAAGCTTGACTCCCTCTAAGACACTTTAATCTTCCTTTTCCGTATTCTTTCCACTTGTTCTAGGTCTATAAACAATTAATCTACGCAAGGATCAACAATCAAAAGTCTAATTATCCGGATTATAACAAACCCAATAATCCAAGGCCAAATCCATGATCCTAAGGTGCAGCTGGGGCTTTTTTCCACCATCCAATTCAGTCCAAAAACCCTCCCCCAATAATAATTAACCAAGAATCTAAGATTTACGGATCGAAAAATGGATTAGGGG
Source organism: Solanum acaule (assembly GCA_036250505.1). Classification (NCBI taxonomy): domain Eukaryota; kingdom Viridiplantae; phylum Streptophyta; class Magnoliopsida; order Solanales; family Solanaceae; genus Solanum; species Solanum acaule. Next base: position 3,935 of record JAJOOR010035288.1, on the reverse strand, counting down.
AGTAAAATCCTTACCTTTAGCACCAAAAGTCATGGAAACTGTCAAGAAATCACCTAGGTCGTCCCTTAACTCTCAAGAACGAAACTTGCAGAAAAATAACGTTTTTGGGCTTTAAGTCCGACTTAAGTCGCGACTGAGCCACTATGGCGGACCCCATCCCTCCACAGCGTCCCCCGCCTTGGCGGAAATAATTCCGCCACAACAGCTTACACGGAGACAGTGAGCCAGAATTAAAGTTTCAAACCCCTATTTCACAACGCACATTCACCCCATGACGTTCAAAGATTTCCCTTTCACACTAAGATCAGTTTCGGGAGTTCTACTCGCCCGAATTCGATTCCGTAAAGTCATACGGGTTCCTTAACGTCTTAGTTATCTACTCATATAATCAAATTCATTATTAAATCTCTCATTCATTACCAGATTTCCCTAGACTCGCATGACTCCGATTTAAATAAATCTGGACTAGGCTAGGAGTTTCAAGTCACTACTCTAAAGCTTTCTGGCCCAAATTCTTTCCCCATTAACTTTTTCATAACGACGGGAACATGTCATTACAAAAGGGTATTATCGAGTTTTGATGATTTCAACATGTCCAAATGGTGATATTTGGTCTAGTTGAATGTTTAGTTCAGTTCTCATAACTTTTGGATGTATTTCATGTCTTTATTTAGAAATTTGGAGATTATTAAGTTAAAATTGACTTTAGCCAACATCGAATTAGAAAAAACTAAGTAATGAATACAATCGGCTATATATGTAAATATCTCAATTTCCTTTTTCAATGATCCTGGGCCATTTAAAAACTAGTTGGTTTGGCTCATTTTATATTAGTCATTAAGCTATTAATAATTTTGCTTGTTTAATAAAGGACATCGGTCACTCTTGTTCACAGTGGTTGAGGGGGTTTTCTCCGCACCGCTAGGTCACGAGTTCAAGACTCGATATGTTGCGAATTTGAGAAAAAAATAAGGTATTCTAAAATATCTTTTTTTTTAAAAAATTATTTTGTAAATTCAAATATATTTTGGAACATATAATTTTATAAACTTACCACGTTTTATAATAGGAGACTATTTGATACGTAAGATAAGAAAATATTAAGACTAGAATTTGATTATGATTTTTAATCAATTCCGAAATTATTTATTTAAAATTGTGAGATTACTATCCTATATAGAAGTTGGGATAAAATGATTCTTGTACCTCATCCCCCCATATCAAGATTACTAATTACAAATAAAATTATTATCATGTGATCAAGAAATCACGAATTCAAATCGTGCTCTTACAAAAGTGTAGAATAATACTCTATACAATACACTTTTGTGATTCGACATCAACCCTTAGATCCATTACCTAACGAAAACTTAGTAGACCAATCTTTTTAAGAAATTTAACTTACTTATCATTAAGGCCAAAACATGTGCAATATGACTAATTTGTCCTTATTCAAACATGTGTGATATGGCTAATTTGTCCTTATTCAAACATGTGTGATATGACTAATAGGTATACACAGTTGTCTTCCAATTAAAGACATTGCAAGGGAGTCAAACTTGGCCTTAACTGGCATAAGTACTTCAACTTCGAGAGCACACATCTAGACACTTCAAGTTAGTCTCAAAGGGCAACTAAGCACTCTAACTCGTTCTAAATGTGTCTTATGGACGCTCAATGATTACGTGACACATAAATTATGATGGTGTCTATATGATCTCTTTGTAGCTTCAAGTGTTTAACTGACCTAGTGGAAACACGAGTTGAGGTGTCTAGAAGTGCATACTCCTACTTCAGAAGTAGAGTCTGAAGAGAATGGTGTATGTGCAGTCTCTATCCCTACTTTGTGAAGATAGAGAGATTGTTTCTAATGAACCATCGGACCTCTGCTTGAGTAAGCATATCAATAATTAAGTACGTCAATACTGATAAATACAACTAATTAATAAAAAAATAAATAGCAACGACAAATAATATGATAAATAAAGTAAAGGAAACAACAAATTAAATATTGAGACAAGAACTAAACAATGCTCACTACAAACCTACTAATATTCTATTATAATTTTCGACCTCCAAATCGTTCTATCTGTACATATATATTGAACATGTAAAACGAGCTAAGATTTCAAATACGTGTGGCAATGAGAAACGTGTTCCAACATCGAAGTCAAAGGTTGAAATTATTTCAAAAAAATTCACATTGAATTACCCACAATCTAAATGTTTAATTGACATGACTTCCTCCATTTTCATATTATTGTTCATATTTCTATTTTACATGTTTCTAAAATATTATAAATAATAAATATTTTTTTATTAATTTATCCTTATTTCTCAAAGATAAATTACACTCTATTTAAGAACAAGGATAATATAATATTATTGATATATCAATAATTACTACCTTGAACTCTTCACATTTAAAATTGGAATAATTATGCAAAATAGCAAATATTTAGCCTATATTAGGTATTATAGATACAGTTTAAGAAAATTATAATTCGTGGCTACAGTTTTCCCAATTGTCATTTTTCTCCAGATTTGTATAATTCTGTCCCTGATTGTATAAATCAAGAATTTTGTATATGCTTACCCCTAACTATTTGCATACGATTTATGAAAAAATCATAATAAATTATCATGTTTGTATATTGGCAAGCGAATTATACAAACGGAGTTTTGAAAAATTCCTAAATGTATAGTACAAAATTTATATACGCTTACCATATTTGTATATTCGCAATAGAAAGAAACAAACCGCAGCCTACATAGCAAACGAAACTATAGATTTGAAGCACAATTATCAAAAGGAAAAATCACCCCATATACACATTTAAGAGTAAATATTACGGGTTTTAAACCTACTTTTAAAATTTTATTGCTTATAACAGATTATTTACGGGCTATGACATATCAGTTAAATTTTATTTTATTTTAAAATTAAATTATATTTATTTAATAAATTATTAATCTATTTATAGTTTTTTATTATTAATTAATAATAGATAATTAATTTGATTTTACTTCCTTTTTAAAAAAACTAAAATTTTCAGTTACCCAATTTTAGGGATTTCCTTTCCTTGTTTACCGTTACCATCCCCAATCATCGATCACACCACCATCCCACACGTTTCTTCACTCCTACACGACTCAACCCACAACCCACTATCAAACTTTCTCCGTTCTTTCTCATCTAGTCCAACATCAAAACCAATTACCCATCTTACCCACAATTATTCATCATCATGTCTAAGAAACAAATTGAAACTCCACGAAAGAGCCCCAGATTTGACGGAATTTCAACTGATGATGCTCATGCTCCATCGTTTAATATATTATCTCAAACACCCCATCTAAAACTATTCAAATTCCGGCCATCGGTGGTCCATCTCGTTCAAAGAATCAAAAAGATAAAAATAATGAAGCAAACCAAAGTGCGACTACGGTAAATCAAAGGGGGAAGAAGAGGAAGGGAAAAAAACTTGTTAAAACCCCTCCAGAGTCTGATTTCGACTCAGATTCGAACTTTATTGGTCAAACAAAAAAGAAGAAAATAAAAAAAGCAACAAAGGTTGAAGTCGCTGAAACATCAAAACCTTATACAAGAAGAAAAACAAAAAAGGATGAACCGGAATTACCAAAATCCAAACAACCCAAAAAAGTGGTTAAAGTAAGTAATTTATTTAATTTATTTTTCACATTACTCAAAATAGTTATTTTTTTATATCACATTATTATTATTGTTGTTTTCAAATTTTTGTTTTTCTGAAATTTGTTCCAAATCTGAATAAAATGTTTATGCATTTGATTATAAATTTTAAATGATGTATTTTGTATGAATTATGATACAACATTGATATGCATATGAATTATTAATTTTGTTTTCAAATTTTATGATCTTATTTAACTACTCTGTATTGTATAGGTACTCC
>JAJOOR010035287.1:0-15871 GCA_036250505.1 Solanum acaule | reverse complement strand
AGATAGACAACATATATTGAAAATTGAAAACATATAAATAATAAATGGGCCCAAATGAGGTCTAACTTTTCGGCTAATAAAGTAGTAGGTAATTAATGATGTTAAATTGTCCAATAATATAAATTTTAAAGGTACAACCATAAAAGAATAATGTACAACACTATCTAAGCACGTATCATCCAACACTTGTCATGTGCTAAGTAGTAGATATTCCCATTTATTATATATTGTAATATATATATATATATATATATAATTCAACCAAAATAAATTCATATGAGTCTGTTACGATAAAAATTTGGTTGACTCTCCAAATTTCATTCACGTTATATAAATTGAGACAAAAAATAATAATAAGTATTATTTGAAAATGACATACTATAAATAACAATAATTAATAATTTTAAATATTTTAAAAAATAAAATAAAATAATTAACTCTCAAAAGTTTATTTAGATTGTATAAATTGAGACGGAAGAAGTACACATACGGAGGGCACGTATGTCCAGTACTACTGTAAGCTGTAATATCAAATCAAACTCTTTATATGATACCACCTGTGAAATGTCGTTTTGCTGTTATCGACAAAATGACATTATTGATTTACTATGACCTACTGATTAGATTACGGTGAAGCGATAAATATTATTTTATTTTTAATTTAAGGGCTTGAGTTTGAATTTTTTAAGTACGAAATTGTCTTTATTAAAAAACACTTTACTCCCCGTGTGGAACTTCCCCAATGTAGAACTTTTCAACACAAATTTAAATTTAATCAGACTCTAAAGTGGATATAAAAAAAATCAAAATAATGATAATAATTTATTATGAAATATAGAACCCATATTCAACTTATAATATATTATTTTTCGCTATGATAGCACATAAATTATTTAATGAGTGCGATTACAGCTCAGAACTACTGCTCAATCAATGTAGAGATTATCCAGTAATCCCATCATCCTATATTTACTCTCATATTTCGATTCTCGATAGATAATTTGATTAATTTTATAGTTAAAATACTTATGATTACAATTTTAGATATCTAAAAATTATACAAAACATATTATAAGTTATGATTCTTTTCATATTAATATAATGAAAAAAAATATTTTAAAATATTGTAATAACATATTCTATATAATCCTATAATTTTTAATTTAGAATGACTCTTGAAAAATAAAATATATAATAATATTAAATGTTAAGCACTTTAAATGAAATTTTTAATTTTGCCACGAAACATGAGAGTACCATTTTAATGAATAATTTCTGATGTGACCATGAATCCTCTCCCCAACAGCCAAGAGAAGTAATTTAGAACTACAATAGTTCTAGGTTGATGAAATTCACTTACAAGTCAAATTGTTTGTACAAAATTTCCCCTTTAGTTAATTTTCAATAAAAAATTTCATAAGATTTTTGGATATTTGATTAACTCCTTAATTTTCAAAAAAACTTGTTGATGTATTTTGTATGTCGTGTATTTTTTTTGGGAAAAAAGTCTAAAATATATTCATATTCTGATCGAAATTGTTGTAACAATCCCAAACTTTGAATATGACCTATTACTCCTACCCTATTTAATAGTATATTCTAAAGATATATGAGTGCCCTGGACAAGATACTATTTATAATGATACAATATTTATAATGTCCACGTGAGTACATATATATCTTTAAAATACACTATTAAATAGTGCTGGGGTAATAGGTTATTTCCAAAGTTTAGAATTACTATAACAATTTCGGTTAAAGTTCAGATATATTTCGAACCATTTTCCTTTTCTTTTTTTTTAATTTTCAATTTTCAATTTATAGATAAGATCACTTTATGTATTGTAGTTATCATGACATACACCCGACAAATATCAAACATACAATTATTTCACCACAAAAAATAATCATAACCATCACTTATTCCATCATAACAATGCAAAAATAATTTTTATACAAAAGAAAAAGAAGATGATGATGATGAAGAAAAAAGTTTCGCGTTTCAAATCTTTCCAAAAATGTTTTTTAATAATAAAAGAGTTTAATTAGTTACATGGTGTGAATGTTCCTTAGTAGGTGTTTGATGGTGTAATTTGAAACTCAAATTTAAAATTTGATTCGAAATTAGTGTTTGTCACCCGGTGTGAATGTAATTTAAAACTAAAATTCAACTTGAAAGTTTAGTTTCAAATTCTTCAGTAGCATTTCATTTTTTTAAAAATTTAGAACTTGACACACATAATTTTATGTTATGTACAGAAAGACACATGCCACTTCTCCTTATTTTAGTTCTCTCTCCCTTAGAAAATGGAGTTGCTTGAAAACGATTTAGAAATCATATAGGCATTGTAAAGACCATCGATGTCCTACTTGAGATGAAGTACTCGTCCTTCTTAATATTTAAATGGTGTAAAAAAAACACAGAAAGAAGACACATGCTGAACATACGTAAAGAGATCGTACGTACATGTAAGAAGATTATATTAAAGAATAGTTCATTATTATTATTGTCGATTTATTGGGTTGAGAGGATGTCTAGTGTTGATGCGTAAGAGGTTGGTTATAGATGGTTTTAGAGAGGTAGAGGTAGGCGGAATAAATATTGAGGACAAGTGATTTGACAAGACAAAACATGACACAACTTTAGTTTACTGATGATATGATCTTAGAGATGAAGTTATGGAAGACACAAATTAGGATAGAAGGTTAGTTAGATAGTCAAAAATCGTCTTGCTTTTCTTTCCATACTATTAGTCGCAGTATTACTCTTATAGTTTCTTGTCCTTTGAGTTTGGTTGCTATCTAGTATTTTTTTTTTGTACTTTGTTTGTTGTATTATCTTGTTGTGATAACTATTCACGAGGATTTGTCAGGTTATCTAAAGTACTTTGCCATGATTTTTTCATTTCTATTATTTGTTTTTTTTTATGTTGCTTTGGACTTATTTTTTTCTTGATGTGAGGGTTTATTGAAAGCAGTCTCTCCACCTCCAAGATAACGATAAGTTTTGTGTACACTCTATCCTTCTCAAACCTCACTAGGTGGGCTTACATTGAATATGTTATTGTTATTATGGTGTTCACGGTTTGGATAAAAAACGATTCAAACTGAAAAATCGAACCAAATCGATTTAATAAATCGATTTTATTTGGGTTTGTTTGGTTTTAAGTTTTTAAAAACCAACAATATTTGAGTTTGCTCTGATTTTGTTACACAAATCCAAAGAAATAATAGAATCGAACCCACAAATTCTATACATATATTTTATTATTACACATACATAATATATTATTTTTATAAACAATTTTAAAGATCTTATATATGTTTTCATCAAAATTTATTCATAATTTACTTATAAAAGCAAAAATGTCCAAGGTGAGAACATTTATGTTATTGGTCATGTATACAAGTTCTGTGACAATTCTTTGTGGGATCGAAAATGTCACTATCTCTTCCTTCTATGCCAAAATAATGAATTTTGAAGTTTTATTCATAATAAATTCAATGATCAAAAGTTATGTAATGGTCAATCATTCTAATTATTTTTCGTTTTGAATAGATTGTTGTCACTTTTTTCACGTTTTGAATGAATTGTTTCTTTTATTTTTATCTATGGTTAATAACCGAACAACTGAACCAAACCAAACCGAAATCGATAACAACCAAACCGATAAATATATATTATATTTAATTTGGTTTGGTTTTGATAATTTTAAAAAACGATTAAGTTGGTTTGGTTTTGATTTTGATGAATAATCGATCCAAACCAACTCATGAACACCCCTAATTGTTATTATGTGTATTTCAAATACACTCCATTTTCTCAAACCTCACTAGGTGGGCTTACACTGAATATATTATTGTCATTATATGTATTTCAAAGTTTGTAATAATGTAACATAATTATTTATTTATAAAAGATAATCAAGATATACGACTTTTTAATATTACGTCTTATGATATTCTAATACCTTATTTCTGAACTATGATTTGCTCATTTAGTAAAATTATAAAAAAAATTATTACAAATCTTAAGATTTTTCATGTTTACTTACTATAAAAAGTGCTATTTTCGTTATCCAAATTACATGTCAAAAAAATTTCAATTTCAATTACAAATCATGACCAAATTGACCCGTATTCAATTTTTCAGTCAACTTGAGTCACTAAAAGCCCATATCCATGTACCTCAAAGAAACGGCCCAATTAGCCGGGCTCTGCCAGCCAAGCCCTAATATAATTTAGGAAAAATTACAGAAATCCCATATTTTAGTTTATTTATTACCATTATCTTCTATAAGTTTTACAAATCTCCAAAATCTTTCATTTTCGCGCATCAGATTAGTGTATCTCGTTCATCAGATTAGTATATCATGTATGAAATGTACATCAGATTAGTGTATCATGTATAAAATGTACATCAGATTAGTGTATCATGTATAAAATGTAATGTATCTTACTTAGTGATTAATGTATCTCGCGCATCAGATTAATGTATCAGCGGTTATATTATTGTATCCGTTTGAGGAATTTCTGTAATTATAAACTTTTAAGGGATATATTGTAATTTTATCTTAAAAGTATGTGATTTCTGTAATTTGCCCTATAATTTATAATCGTCTTCGATGAAAAACCCTAAGCAGCACATCAGGGAGCTGAGATTTACAGTTTAGGATTTAGAACTGTCTCTAATGACTCCCGCTAAAGGTACATGTTTGAATCTACTATTTTTCTCATTTGATTTCTAATTTTAACTCCAATTAGATATACATTTTAGATTGTATTCAGTAATAAGCTTCATATGTTGTTGGAAGCTTGAAAAAAGTAGTTTAATGGCTGAATATTCTACTAGTTAGATTTCATGGTTGAGTTTCAAAATTATGAAGCTTGGTTGTGGATGTTAACATATTTGTTGTATAGATGGCTCATTTTATTTGTGGATTTGCTGCATCCCTTTGAAGTTAAGGTAGTTCTTAGTTGTAATAATTATATTAGGGTTTGAGTATAAGTGTTTTCTTTTTATTCTTTTTTGAGCTGAATGTATATCGTAAACAACCTCTCTACCTTTTCAAGTTAAGGTTACGTGTCCTTCCTAGACCCTACCTGTGAGATTACATTGGGTTTGTCATTTTTGTTTGAATGCTAAGTGATAGAGGAGCTAGTTCCAGCTAGAAATTTTGCAGGATTTTGGATTATATAGGATTTGTTTTCGAGATAATGGTAGTGGTTGTCTATGCCAGTTTGTTCGACGAATGCATAGTATTTAGTCAGAGGGGGTGTTAGGTAATGTAGGTTGTTGAAGAATCAAAACTGATTTGCTATATAAAATGAAACTATCAATGAACTTCCTATAAAGTAATTGCAGTTAGAAATCATGTAAGATTTTGGCTTATGTTTTAAAGGATTTTTTTAAGATTATGGCGGTGGTTTTCTAGGCCAGTTTGTTTAACTAATCCATAGGCTACAAATCAAGTTTTGGGCAGATGGGGATGGGACATATGCTTAGAGCCACAATTATTCATGTTGAGATAGTTAGAGCTAGCTGTAAGGGCGAATGGCTTGGTACTTAACTTGATAACCATGATCGTTAACCGCAATGATGTGACTTTTTAGGTTTGACTGTAAATTCAGGTGTTAGATTTTTATCGTTTATCTACTTGGAATCTCGTGATGCAACAGAAACAGAAGTGATGCGAGTTGAGGTATCAAAATTGATTTGTATGAGAAAACTTAATCAATGAATTTCTGTTGCATATATTCCTGCTAGTAGAGATACCTGATCTGTTTTACTTAGTCTGGACTTGGAATTGCCAATGTAGCAAAAACAGGTGACCCCAAAGCCCAAGTTGTCAAGGCTTGCCAAGGCTGTGAAGTCGGGTTCAACCTTTAAGAAGACGTCAAAAAAGATACGAACAAAAGTTACATTTCATCGGCCTAAGACATTGAAGAAGGACAGAAATCCCAAGTATCCCAGGATTAGTGCACCTGGAAGGAACAGACTTGATCAGTACCAAATTCTTCAATGTCCTCTTACAACCGAGTCTGCAAATGAAGAAAATTGAGGATAATAATACACTTGTTTTATGCCTTTTTGTTTGGTTAATAGGCACATTAGTTGTTCTCTACTTCTCTTAGCCTTGAGTTCTTTAACAGAGAAAGGTAGCTCCATATCTCTTTTTCGTTCACCATTCTCCCGATAAGGTTGTAGATGCGTGTCCAATAATCTCAAAAGCCTCAACTTTTAAGCTTAGTTTTGTGGTAATTTGTGCATTAAGCAATTTGTCTCATTATTCTGCATCTCCTAGTTTGCATTAACACTTTCATATCTCAGCAATGCTTTAAATTTCCCAGTATTATGCTGTTTCTAATTGTTCAATCATATGTAAGCTCAGCTCATGTGTTTGTTATCCTGGTTCAGGCCTGATGGAACGAAGAAGGCCCGACTATGATGCTTTAGATGTGGCAAATAAAATTGGAATTATCTAAACGCGTTAAATAGTTTGTATTTTCTGAGTATGAGAGTTTACAACTTTTGAATTGAAGGTATTCAAATATTGTTCAATTTTGACAGTTAAGAGTTACAAAATGTACTGCTCCATATAAGACTTCCAAACCGTCACTTTTACGGCTCTCACAATGTATTTTCATCATCTTAGCATGAAGGAAGTCAAAGTGATTTACAAAGAACCAATTACGTTGATAAATTTTAAGAACAGTTTAAATACTTAACATTGATATTTGAACTAACTGAGATATTGAAATAGTAACATTTGTATACTTTATAAATGTAATTTACTCAATTTTTAACTTTGCAGTTATTTTTCTTAATTTAACTTCATGTCCAAATTACTTTTCGATTTCAATTCAAAATCACCTATCGAGACCTTAAATTAAAAGTGTCAAGAAAATATTTTAAAACTAAAGAAGAAAAAGACTTGATACATAATTAGTACTTCAAAGTTTGTTAGGTTATTTCATTTAAACACTAGCTAAACTCAATATCAATCAAACATCTTAACTCTTAATAAACTGTTTTAATTAGGCACTTTCAATTTAAAACTTGATTTTCTTTTGTGTGTATTCTCATAAGATAGTTAAGTTAATTATATAAAATATTTTAGTTCTTTTAATTATATACATATTTTCTTGTAGGAAAAAAAGTCTGAAATATATTCGAACTTTGATCGAAATTGTTGCAACAATCTCCTGCACTATTTAATAGTGTATATAATATTTATAATGTCCACGTGGACACCTATATATCTTTAAAATACATTATTAAATAGTGTAGGGGGTAATAGGTCCTGCCCAAAATTTGAGATTGTTACAGCAATTTCGATCAAAGTTTAGATATATTTCAAATCTTTTTCCCTTGCCTGTAAGTATTAAAAATTCAATCACTTTCTACTTGACGCACGTATATAAGAAAAGGAGAGTCATATCTTGTGTTATTAATGTAATCATCTTATAAACAAATGAAATGAAGGCAAAAATCTTTTTCAAAACTTTGACTTTTGTGTCTTTCAATTTTGGATGTGTATAAATAAACACTTAAATTTGTATAAAATTAAATAAATAAACATATATGTCCTATGTGGAATCCTATCTAGCAAATTAAATAAATAAACATATGTGTCCTATGTGGAATCCTATCTAGCAATTTGCGTCCCACGTAATGTCTTATATGTATTATGCCACGTAAGTCTTATGTGTCTATTTATGTGCTTATTTATGCAAGTTTAAAATTGAAGCACATAAATGTGAGACTATAAATTAGACAACACATTTATGAATTATTATTCCATTGAAATAAAGCTTAGTTTAAACCCCCCAAAAGATATTATTTTCAGCCTATTCTCTGGTCCACTTTATTACATCATACAAACACCTCAAAAACCTCCTAAAACCCTTCAATTTCAATCCAATTTCCGCCATGAATTCCAACTCCACAACTCCAAATTTCGACAATCTTCTTCTCCAATCGTTAATGGGTAGACTCCAAATCCGTCCTCCTCCTCCTTCTCTTCCTTCATCAAACCCACCATTTCTTTCTCCACAATCACTCGAAAACCTTCTCTTCAACAACCTCCCTTCCGATGAAGACGATGATGAAGAAGAAGATCAAGACTATAACCTTAATGGATCCTCCTCGAAGTACCAGCTCTCCAGAGAAGAATCCCGGCTTGAAAAACAGATAATCAGAACAATACTTACTGGAAAGATTGATTCATTGAAACCCAATTCGGGTCAGGCTGTTACGATTGGTGAGCATCATATATGTGTTGGGTTTCATGAAGACCCAGGTACGGATTATAGGGTTTGGGAATGGCATGGACATATTATGTTGTTTGATGAGGAAAATGGGTATACACCGGAGTATATTTATGGGAATTACTTTGAAAGAGTTAGTGTTAAGTTGACGAAGAAGAAGAAAGAAGAAGAAGAGGAGGTAGAGGAAGTTGAGAAAGAAGAGAAGGTGGGGAATTTGGGGTTGAAGGAGTTGATTGAATCAGGTGAATCGAATAGTGAGGGGCGGATACTTCGTCGGAATATGAATGCTGGCACTCCAAGGTTGGTAGAATAATACTTTTCAGTCTTCTCAATTTGTTATATAATCTGCTGCTCAGTTTTTATACGAGGGGTTTAATTTACATTCTTTAAGGTGTTTTTTTTCCAGAAGTTTGGAGCTTTTTAAGTACCTTTAGCATAGAAATGATAGCGCAACGAATGCTCTTTTTGGGCATTTGAATGTTTTTCCTCTTCTTTTAAGAGTATTGGGATAATGTGAATCTAAATAGAGCTGAATTGATATAGAGAATTTGTATAGGTGACTCAAATAGTTTGGGATTGAGAAGATTTTGTTGTTGTTGTTGATATATTTTTCGGTTATGGAGTAATGAATTTAAGCTGCCTTTGAATTAGTTCTTCTCTAAAGGTTGAAAATTTACCAAAGATATACACTTTAGCGGGTTCAATAGATACGGTCTAAAGAATATGGTTGCTGTTTAGATATACTTGAGCATTGTTATGTTTCTTTTATACCTAAATGAGATTTGATTTCATTAATTCCAATGTCAGTCTCTAAATCATAAATCTTAGCTTTTTCAGTTTGTTTTTGTTACAAATAAAAAAATATTCCAGCTTCTAAACCTTTTAGTATGAATTTCACTGTTGCCTATGCATTTAGCTGTGATTTTGGAGTTCTTGACGATACTGACTACCAGTTTGCAAAAAAACTGCATTTTTGAGACCTGGATGTTTATACACTTGGATGCCAAAGGTTTAGCACGAAACTCACTGCACGGTCTTGTATTTTTTCCCTTGGATGTCAGTTGATTTGCTCATATGTATGAAAATAAACTAGTTTCCTGGAAAAAGCTCTAAATTCAAAGTGTCGGTTGACCACTATGGTATTGCTGCCCTATAAAGAAGGAAAAACTTTTATTTTATGCCTAGTTCTCCAAGAGGCTGAAGTAGGATGAATAGCATATTGCGCAAGCAACTTCTAACTCTTGGCACTTTTATGGTCCCGTAATATGGTTGTTAAATTATCAGGAATAGGCTGGGATTCGCAAGGTAAATTTTCTATGCAGTACTATGTTATATTAACATGCTCAGCTACCTTTCTAGTGATGCAATAAACAGTGTCTTGAACTCTTAAAATTTACAATAATAATATGGAGTGATACTGCCAGAAACCAAACTTTGAACTCTTCCTGATCCATGTCAATGGAGTATATAACATTGGTTCTCTTAGAAATTATTAATAGGCTTCTGAACTACAGCGTGCACTTAGAGGAACTGTTTTATTTTTCTTCTCTGTACCCTCAATCAAAATGTCTTTCAATTTTAGGATGTTCAATATTCTTAATACAAAATGGGCCTATTGAGACAGCAAAAGTTTTTATGGCCAAGATAAGGATGGTACAAGAAACACAGTACCGTTACCAAAAAGTATACCTATAGAGCAGCACATCTCTTTCTACCATGACTTTTAGAAGACCGTGATATTGAGGTGATACCTTAGACTGCAATTCATAGCGGTAAAATGTTCTAATGCCATTTCTGTTTTTATGTCGTAGAAGTGGTATACATTTTTAGTATTCTTCAGTTTCATATGATATTCTGATCCTTGAAATGTAAGACTAAGACCAGTAGTTTTTTTTAGTAAGTGATATGTCTATAGCTTTTGTTGCGGGACTAGTTCAATCAGTACTGCTTCTACTTCTTGTCATGCTAAAGTATTACAGCTGATTCATTCATAAGAAAGAGTCAAAATGTTGGAACTTTATAAATAAGATAGCTTCAGAGCCTCCCGCATCCTTAACTGAAATCAGCAAACTATCCTAGTAATATTTGTCATTGCTAGAGATTTTCTCGTATGGGTTTATTAATCTGGTTTCACCCTTCCCACATTCTATGGCATCTATATCTCTGTAACAGCCTTATCAAGCATTTTGGATACCTCTGTAACTTGCTTCCTGTCTTTCGGTGCTCAGTGCAGTATTCATTCGTATGCTATGCTGTTTTTCTTTGACCAAAGTGATTGTATCTTGTTGCTTGAAGTTGATTTCTGCTTTGTTATTCTTTGGAAGTATTTAATTTAATAACAGTTTTGCTGCGACATATAGGTGTGTTGAATATGACTCTTTGCTCATCTTTATTCTATTCATTTTGATTTAATTTCCTTACTGTCATTGGCAGGGTCTAGCTTACAGGCTGATGAATTTGCTCTTTTGCAACAAAGAGGTGCTCTGCACATTTCCCCTTTTGGCTGGATGGAGGTTTTTTCATCTTCCCATCTCTAATCTATTTGGTGTTTGATGGCATACCAAGTAGCTTGGAAAGTTAGGAGAACATAGGCTTGTATTGAAAGTTTAGGAGCTCCATGGTGAGCAGCGTGGAGTTGAGACTACTTTTCTGTGATAGACTCTTCTGTTAAATTCTCAAAGCGGTTGCCCGTGTATATTTGGTTGATCACAGATTATAAGATATTCGATTTCTGAATGTTGATTGTCACTGAACATCTTTTTTGGGTGTGTTGAGTAATAGGTTTTTAACAACTCGTCTCTGAACTAGTTTGAGAATGTTTTAACTATTGATAATACTTTTTACTATTGCCATTTTCTGCAGTTCTTTTGTGGAAAGTTTAGCTGATTTGTGCAATCTCATGCTCTGCTGCTTTAGGGGGTAGAGTGTTTACTACCAGTTACTTGGTCGAAAAATAACCAAGATACAAAAACTCAGACTGTAGTTCAGACCAAAATGTTCGGACGATAGAAAAAAATTGATTCGTAGTCCCACAAATGAGTGTTAGAAGAGTGGGAACTGAGGTGTACGTAGAGAAGTTGGCTCCAATGGACCCTTGGTAATTATGGCCCTATATGACAACATAATTATTGGGGGAAAGAAAGTTATTTTGAACAATCAAGTGTTCATTATAGTGAAAAAAATCCTACTAAATAGTTAAGTCGGAGGATCCAGAATCCATAAACACTTGGCAGAGAAAGAGTTCCACCTCAAACAACATATTCTTAGAAGTGAACAACTATATTAAAGTACAATACAATATCGTTCAACAAAAATGCTATATTGCAATCAAATATTTCACTAGAGTCTGTGGTCATTGCCAGTATATGTGATATTGCAATTTGCAATTGAATATTTCATTAAGATGCACGACAGTCTCTGATCATCATCGACCAGTCCAACCAACGGTCTTATTTGTTGTTATCCCAAAATTCAGTGGATCTTGTGGAGGTGGCGGTGGAGCTCTAGGCATACTTGGCTTTGCAGGGTCAACGAAAATTACCCAGCCATCCAAGAACTTGGCATTCATTCCTTCGCGAGCCTTTTCTGCTTCTTCTATTGTTTCATAAGAAACAAATCCAAACCCCTTTGATCTCCCAGTTGCTCTATCAGTAATTACTTTCGCTGTACATCAACACATAGCAAAAAGATTGGTGACTGTTTATCACAGATGAATCGGAATCTAGCAAAATAAACGAGGAAGATGAAAAGGAAATTTCTTATTATTTACCTTCAGTAAGACATCCGAATTCTTCAAATGCCTTTTTAAGGTTCTCATCGCTAGTGTATCTTGAAAGCCCTGCACGCATAAAAGGGAAAGAACCATGAAAAAAGAGCTGAGACCTAAAATGGACCATTTATTTTCACTTTTAACAATTGCATACAGCAAGTTTCACTAACGGCAATTGTTACTTCGTCACAATGATTTCCCAATTCTGCTTCTTAATATGTGATTCTCGACTATTCTTTTTCTTGCTTTGAAATTATTCAACATAGAAGGGTTGCAACGAAAAACATATTTAATTATAGGTAAAAATAACTTCTGGGTCTCAACTAGCACAACCTATACATAGATACAAATTAAC
This sequence comes from Solanum acaule, assembly GCA_036250505.1. Taxonomy (NCBI): domain Eukaryota; kingdom Viridiplantae; phylum Streptophyta; class Magnoliopsida; order Solanales; family Solanaceae; genus Solanum; species Solanum acaule. The sequence goes on along the minus strand of JAJOOR010035287.1, from coordinate 3,476 downwards.
CATGTAGAGAAGTGCATCTCTAGTAGTATGAGGACAACAATAGCAGCACCTAACACCTGTAAGATAACTCAAGAACCACCATGACTACCTCTAAGAGAATATTGAGGCTTATGTTCTTCTAAACAAGATCTACTTAGGAAACTGAGCCTCCCCTAATTTCTCAGATGAGCTTTTTAAATTACCAAAGCTTGCCTAAAAAAAATTGTACTTCTACATGTGTGGTACAAGTATATTTACACTTCTTTTGAGCCGAGGGTCTATTGGAAACAACCTCTCTAACCTTCCCAGACCCCACTTGTGAGATCAAACTGTGCAGAGCCGAGGGTCTATTGGAAACAACTTCTCTAACCTTCCCAGACCCCACTTGTGAGATCAAACTGTGCATGTTGTTTTATGTACGTCCTCTTAGAATTTAGAAAAACAGTTCCAAGCACATGATTACTAAGAAACTAGCATCTTTTCAGAAATGCTAGGCTGGTCTACAAGGATCGTCCTAAAATCAATATATCACACCAAGTTACTTTCTTTTCCCCTAACAACCAAGAAATCTCCAAGGTAAGTGGCACACAGTTCAAAACTCAATCGATAATGGGCCCACCCCACCACACGTCTCTGCTTAAATCCCAACTTTTTATACATAGCAGGATTTGAACACATGTTGTGCACCTGACCCACCCATGATTTTGACTGTAACAAGATTCGAACCCATGATGTGCACCTAACTTACATTACGAGTTGAGCTTGTGCCACCCAACAAATCCCCAAGGCCATGCTACATTACGCTTTTAAGTGATTCAATTCAAATAAAATGCATAACCTTCCAACTTTCATTTGCTTACCTTTTAACCATGTTAAAAAAGAGGAGTATTAAATCTCCTCCAATCTTCGTAGCTCAAATATACAGAGTGATGAATCAACCAACAAAACATACTGCATCTACATATGAAATCCTAAATGTATGTGAAAAAGCCCAATATGTGATCTCCAGGCATAAAAATTCAAAACAAGATTATAATCAAACTAATATTCGCTCTCAATAACTTAAAAGTGTCAACTAGGAAGAGGTAGAAGATGGAAATAAAATCCTTGTCCAGAAGACACTGCAAGTGCATTACACACGGATAATCGGCATACTGCCATGCTTGCAGATCACCTAAGAAATTGAGATCTTTTTCATATCACTTGCACTATATAATTTATCCAAGCCAGTTAATCATAGAAGGCAAGTTTTCTTACAAATCAAAGTTCAAAGCATAACCATTCGGAACTAATAACTTACTGCACAAACTTTCAACAAAACTAGAAACTAGTAATCACCACAGCTTCCACGCATCCTACTCCTTTTCGACAAATAAGAAAGAGAATACCACGAGCTGATACCGAAAGAATTTGTTTATATGTATCAAAACTAGCTCCATACAACATTACAAAAACTCAACCTTTATCTCCTTATATATCTTCATACGAACTGAATGGTTTTTAGTTCTAATGGTGTCGATATCACTAAATAATTTTTTTAAACTGCAAATTACAGAAATTATTCATAACAATCCTTCAATAACCATCAGGAAAACAGATTAACCAAATCAGCACAAAAGCAGTACTTTCCTGAATCCAATGAACAAAAATAACTAAAAATTCAAATATACTAAATCTCAGAAATATCTTAGCCATGAACATAAGTAAAACTATAAGGTAATCAATCATAGGATTTGATGTGTTTATGCACATACCGCTGACAAAAAGCTTTGGACTTGTGAGTGTTGAATTCAAGCGAATTGAAGAAAACTGTGATTGAAGAATCGTTGAAGGTCCACTGAAAATGCGACGAAATAATGCCATTTTAACAAATAAAGAAACGATTGTTGTGAACTGATTGTAGTTCTGGGGATTTTATTGGGGCAAGGTTTTAGGGTTTTATGATAGATAATAGAAATGAATGGTGAATTGTAAAGCTTAGGGGGTCAATTAGTTGTTTTGATAAAGTAGAGGACCCTCCATCATAAATAATTAAATTAAGCCTAGAAGCTTCGGGAACTGAGTTCTCTCTCCTCCCAATCTGCGTATAATTTGACTGATGTGGGTTGTGGTGTAGTAGTGAATCTGTTTCACTCTTGATTAGATATCTCAGATTAAGAGTGGAAAAATTATGTAAGCGCACGCCTAATAAGTCATGTAGTGTGTAATTCAAATTTAGTTAGAGCTCAATGTAAATTTCACACACCAAGTGAAAAATAAAAAAAATGTATAATTTGGAGAAATAAATATTATAATGTAGTTGAAGAAAGTGTATAATTTGGAGAAATAATATTTGATTGAGAATAAGTTATTTTGAGATTAATTATTTCGAAATAAGTTATTTCTATCGTGTGTATGAGATAACTTATTTCATTACTATGTTATAAATAGTGAGATAATAGGATAAAATACTCATACAATTTATCTCAAGATTACTATACCTTATATTCCTCACACCAAACGACTCCTAAGATATAAATGATGGAATAAATAATTCAAGAACAATGTAATATTCACAACTAAATACATACTCCCTCTGTCCACCTTTGATTGTCATATTGCGTTTTTCGAAAGTCAATTTGACTAATTTTTAAAGTTAAATTAGATTACATTAATTTGATATTTTAAACAAAATATTTAGCTATTCAAAAACTATACGAACAGTACTATAAATTTCAATTTTTTGCATATTAATATGATGAAAAACTACATCGTAAAATGTTAATTAAAATTTTTATTGTTTGACTCTAAAAAAGAAAACTATGACAACTAAAAGTGATCGAAGATAGTAATAAATTAATCATGTGTTATATCCGAAATTATTATACTTTATCTATCACGCCAAACGACTATATAAGTATTAAATACTCTATAATATTTTTTGTACACTTCTATAAAGCAGTCCAATGCCACAGCAACAACACTAATCCTATTCCACCTAAAGTTAAGCTCAGCAAAGACTCCTTTCTTTTCAGCTTCTCTGAGAAAAAAATGGCCGCCGCAGCACCTCCACCGCCGCCGTCGTCTACTCCCGCCGTCATCTCTGAGGACTTGCTTCCGACTGGCTACAATGTCTTTTCCCGAATTCGCCTTGCCACCATCGTCGACGTTCCTCATATCCACAAACTCATCCACCAGATGGCCGTGTTTGAGCGACTCACCCATCTCTTCTCCGCCACAGAATCTTCACTTTCCTCCACTCTCTTCCCTGAAAACTCCCCACCTCCGTTCACCTCCTTCACCGTTTTCCTTCTCGAAGTTTCTCAAACCCCTTTCCCTCTAATCGACCAAAACTACCCAAATTTCAGCCCCATTCATAAAACGGTAAATCTGGATCTCCCGATTACCGACCCGCAAGCGGAAACGTTCAGATCGTGTGGAAATGATGTTGTGGTTGCTGGGTTTGTGTTGTTTTTTCCTAATTATTCGTCCTTCTTAGCGAAACCTGGGTTTTACAT
>JAJOOR010035286.1:0-13133 GCA_036250505.1 Solanum acaule | reverse complement strand
TTGGAAGAAATTTGGGGGAAATACAAAAAATCTTTGATATAGGGATATTGATGAAAGAGAAAGTATTGATGAGGACATAATTAATTATAAGTGTAATAATAACTTTCCTATTTAATATTTATTTATATTAAATATATATATAAGAAAAACTGATTATTGGTATATAATTAACTTTGCTATTTATTGTATAGTTATATCCATATAACATAATAAAAATAAACTATAGCTATTTATTTTAAATGTATATTGATGTTTGCCATATTCTGTAGTTTTTCCAAAATCTTATCTAAACTATATATTAAAAAAAAACATTAATGTGTTGTGTTGAAGGTTGAAGCTTTTACAAGTGAAACTCCACAAACTATATGAGTCAATTTCCTAAATGGTCACCCAAGTTTAGAAAATTATCTTGAAATATCATTTATGTTTTATTTAGGATCAAAATATCACTCAACTATCACTATTTTCCTTCAAATATACTTAACATTTCAAAAGTTTCACTCTCTCCTAGTTGGCATGACATGTCATTAAAGTCTTTTTTTTTTAATAATAGACTAATTTGATTCATTAAACTCATTTAACTAAAATAATGATCATATTATTTTTGAAAATATATATATATATTAGTTTATTAAGAATAAATCTTCATCTTAAGAATCTTTTATTACAATTATTTTTTTTTATTTTTTTATGTTATGAAGAATAGGTTTTTAAAACGTACTATAATATCATCAGTTTTGAATACTTAGAAACATATACATTCATAAAAATATATCGATATACAAATCACTCATGAATGCTAACTTATATCAATTAATCATAAATTTTATAATGAATCAATAATATTAAATCAATTAACTATTACAATAGAATTAATTGTGTATTTTGAAATTCATGCTTACAATATTTTTTTCTTAAAAAAAGAGAAAGTGAATAACTATTACTATTTTTTATCCAAAAATAAATAAATACTAAATATCTCAAAAGTCTCCTTCTATTCCAATTGATATGTCATGTTATTAAATCATCATTTTAAAAAATAATAGACCTATTTAATTCATCAAATTTATGTCTCTACAAAACAAATATATAAATTGCATGAGAATTTATGAAGATTATAAAAAATAAAATTAAAAAAACTAATTTCTTTATATTTTTTTACCAAACAAAATTCTTTTTTGCGTGCAATTATTACTTGGTAATTTTCAAAATCCCTAAGTAAATTATTTGAAAATTTAAAACAATTTTTTTTCATAAAAGTATTCAAATAAATTTGTAAGGTTGACAAAAAAGTTGGTAAGAAAAAGAAAATTATTATTTAATTTTTTTATTTTTATTCTTTTATTGCTATATTATATTATATTTTAACTTATCATACAATTAAACACCAATATATATATATATATATATATATATATTCTTATCTCATCCCAAATTCATCAAGTCCAAGTAAGAATTAATTGAATTGCCTATTTTAATTCAATAATATACATATTATATGAGATTAATATACTGGTGAATAAAGATCAAAATTTTTATTTTCTAATATAAATATTGTTCGCTTTCTATTTTCTTTAAAAAAAAAGAAGATATAAGTATGGATTTCAAAGTACCCAATTAATTATTTTTTAATAGTTAATCGACCTTTAATATTATTGATCCAGTATATAATATATGATTAATTGATGTAAGTTGACATTCATGAGTGATTTATATATTAATATTTTTTGAATATATGTGTTTATAAGTATTCAAAATTGAGACATTATAGTAAGTTTTTTTTAAAAACTATTATTCATAGCATAAAAAAATAAAAAATTAATTATGATAAAAAATTCTTAAGCATGCAAATTTCTTCTTAATAAACTAATATATACTTTTTGGAAAATAATAAGATCATTATTTTAGTTAAATGAGTTTGATGAATTAAATTGAGTAAGTTTATTCTTAAAAAAAAAAAGCTTCAATGACATGGCATGTCAACTAGGAGAGAGTGAAACTTTTAAACTGTTAAGTATATTTGAAGGAAAATAATGATACTTGACTGATATTTTGATCCTAAATGAAACATAAATGATATTTCAAGACAATTGCCTAAATTTGGGTGACCATTTAGGGAATTGACTCCAAACTATATTGAAACTCCAAATGGTGTTGGAGTTCGAAAATTTTAAAGGTAAACTCCAGTATTGGAGCTTCAATCCAATCTCTTCGAAAAGATTTGTACTGCAATTTTTATAGCCAAACTTGTTCAATCATCAGATACAATCATGAAGTTTAATTTGTAGAAGTAAATTGTTCTTTTAAGTTAAAAGATAATACCATGAGTGGAATATATTTTTGGTATAATTACCCACACATGTACACTCATGAGTACATTTTGTAATATTTATATATATATCTTATCTTGTTTCATTCGTATAATGTCCATAACTCTATTTTAAACGTCATAGAAAAATTCTCTTAAGAGTTCGAACTTTTACGAACCCAAATTTTATGAATTGGAATAGTTTGGGAAAGAGTAGAGCACAAAAAACGAAGCTTTGTTGCTTTAGCTTCTCCAATTGAAGGAACCTGAGAATTTTGAAGCAATGAAATTGGAATAGTTTTATCTCTAAGAAACACAAACCAAACTTGCAATTTTCGAAACCAACGCCTATAAAACGGAAGGTATAGCAACAAAGCTTTCAAAGTCTCATAACCATTTCCAAGATAAATAAAACAATGATTTGCACTTCTATTTGTTCATAAAAAAAAATGGCAACGGGACCAAGAGGCGGTGGAGTTGGACCCAATCGAGCATCACCACCTGTTTATGAAGATTTTAGGCCTGTTTCTGAGCGGCATCAAGAGGCAGGAGCTGAAAAATTTCTTATTTCTCTTCCTGGTGGGTTTATTCATTTATATTCTCGAACAAAACTATTATCGGTAATGTTTCAATTTGTTTTTTTATTTTAACTTCACACGAAGTTTAACCGAACAAGTAATTATTCTTGAGAAAATTAGAAATAGCATTACTTTGATTCCTATTTACCAATCATAATGATAGCTTGGCTAAGTAAGAAACATAGCTATAGTTTACTTAAAAATACTAGCAATATGATTCGTTCTGTATCACTGTATACAGCGAAACAATTAAAATTCAAACCCTCACACTATGTATTGTAATTTAACCTAACTTTCACTATTTCGAATATATACACACACACATATCTTTTGAACAAAAGGATATAAAATTGTCATCATCATATAGAAGAACTTTTATGATATGCATTAAAGTAGAAGTTTTAAATTGTCTTTATTTGCCTGCAGGTTTCATGAAGGAGAGCATTAGAGTAAGTACAGAAGGCAAGAACACAGTGAGAGTAGGTGGAGAACTTTTTATAGGAAGTAACACATGGCGTCGCTTCCAAGAAGATTTTCAAGCACCTGATGATTGTAACATGAAAAGGATCAATGTCAAATTTGAGGATGGAATGCTCACTATCACTATGCCACGAAAAATTCCCAGGCAATTATTAGATGAACAAACAAAACAATTTCCTCACAGAATCCTTCAGAAGGATGATCATATTCCTCCCAGAAATAATCATTCAACTGATGAAACACCAAGAAAACCAACCCCTTTAAAACCCACAGCTCAACATGCTGACAAAGATAAAGATTCTACAAGAAATGAGACATTGGGGAGTGCTGAATCATCAAAGACTCAAAAGGGTGATAATGTTCCTCCCAGAACAACTTATCCAACTACTGAAGCCGCCCCAAGAAAACCAACCCCTTTAAAACCCACAGCTCAATTGCCAAAGCCTCAAAATGCTGACAAAGATCAAGATTCTGGAGTGAAGGAAAATAAATTCTCTGACGACCAATTGATGAATGTCGAATCATCAAAGACTCAAAAGGGTGATGAAGATATAGATTTTCCATCTCTTAGAACAACTCCATTAGGAAAAACTAGTGGTGAGAGGGAAAAACCAAAAGATGAGAAGAAAATCTTGGAAGGTCTAGTAGGGAGTATTGAGTCAAAGATTCAAAAGGGTAAAGAAGAAAACTTGGATCATAACAGAACACAGTTGATAGAAAGTGGCAAGGAAGTTGAAATGAAGGAGAGCCATGATGCAGGAGGAAAGATTGTTTCTGAAAAGAGTGAAGATTTAAGAAAAAAGTTTCAAGAAAAGGTTGAGCAGAAAGGATCAAAAGAAAAAGGAAGTAAAAAAACAGGTTGCGCAGACTATTTTTGGAAATTTATTTCATGGTTCACTTGTGAAGATTAATATATCAGATCAGTGCAAATGATCTAACTTACCTTTATAGTGACATAAATGAGAACTGGAAGAAAATCTTCTGCTCCTGGAGGGTTAGCTTTTGCTGAAACAAAAGTCAAGAGGTTATTGATAACCTTGCAACAATTAAGAATGCACACAAGTTTGTCTCTTGGTTCCCTGTACATATTTATCTTTTGTAGCTCCTTCTGCTCAAGCTGTAAAAAATGTAGCATGTAATGAAATAGTTAGACATCACATTGCAGAATGACATTCACGAAATATCTATGCTTATTTATGGCAGGGCGAAAGAGCTATAATTATTGTAATCAAGATCACAACTCAAAAGGACAGCCTAAAGAAGACGTTTCTATAAAGGAAAAAGTGTGTGCGATTTGGTACTTTGAAAATATTCTCTGAATTTTGCATACTCCAGGTCTTGATATGTTACTGTCAACAGACGGCCGTACCCATTAAAAACCCAGTTTACAAACTTCTGCAGCAAACCTCTGAAAATCTGGGTCCCAATTTAACCAAGAAGTTACCAAATTGAATGAAAAATATGAAAGTAATACAATTTTATTAGAAATCAATACTCGAGGTAATTGCCAAGAAAACAGTGTCCATCTTGTCAAGGTGCAACATATGCACAAAGACAAGAAGGTTAGCTCTTACTTGGTTATTTTTGTTTAAAATACTCTTTTTGTTTTATCGGTTATTAGTATAATAAAATAGCTGTGCAAAAGAATATTTTATTTGAAAACTACACCTGTTCCAGCTTTTCCAAAGTTTCAGTGGTTGCGAGAAAAAAAAATTGTTTCTTCCATCAGCAACCCAAAAACCCACTAAGATACACACACATGCACATATACTATTGTGTGTGTGTCAGTATGTGTGTACGTACACCCACACACGGTATATATAAACTCACATTATGGTAAATGATAAGAGGTCAAGGAATGATCAAGTACGTCTCACAAAAGATGTATGGCTGGCTTTATTTTATTTTTTTTTAAAAAACAACTAGAAAACTGTTTGCCCCCAACATTTTGTTTGGGAAAATTATGTAAATGTACTGACTACTGAACCAACAAACTGTCAAAAGACACATGCATTTTGCTCTGAAATATAAAAACTGGTAATTTTATTACTTAGCCCACGCATCATCATCCTATGAGTGACAGGCCCAATTCCCAACAACAGTTATCAAGTGAGAAATCATATTCTATCCTAGTGGTAAAAAATAGTAGCAGTTAAGAACCAACATTCCTGCACTTGCATCCGTTTCATAATATCTTGAACAGAATCAATGAATGATTCACTAGAAATATACTTTTATAGAGTTCACTTGTCAACCATGATGATTCATTTTGAAATGTTGGCTTGGTATCCAGATTCTCAGGCCTAACAAATTGTTGAATCAAAGTAATTTTCTCATGAAGCTATTCATCAACTTTCACATCTTCAGGAAGTGAAGCAAATGTACGTGTAAATAGCTTTTTTCATGACATACTTCTAAAGTCCCTGTTGTTTGAAATAATATGAATATGAGCAAACAAAGTACAAACAGCACAGCAACAACTAAACTTATAATCAGTCGACGTGCAGCCTACATCCATCCACAAGCATAGAGTATAGAGAATGTGATATCCATGAATAACACAATACATTGATTCCATATGTTGGGAGTAAATTTGTATAAACATCAACCTGAACCTTTTACTGAAAAGGTATGACATATATAAGCATGTTGAGATAAAAGGAAAAATGAGACAATCAGACTTGGTATTTTTAGGCACAGTACCAAGTTTTTTGTTCCTTCAATGTTGAGATATTTGTAGATCTGTTTCTGAAGTATATCAGTGGACCTTCCTTCTTTCTGTTACTTATGCTTTTTGTGATTTGATATTTATTAATTTCATGGAGCATCCTGAATCTTCAGTATGCTAAAAAATCAGCATGTAGATATCACAGGTTTGAAACTCGGTTAAGTATAGGTCTATTCGTCTATCATGTTCCACTTAAATTTCAGTCTTCTTGTTAGCCGCAGTGTTCGAACTTGTGATGTGCACCCTAGCTGCACATCTCAAGTTGTGTCCTTACTATTGAACCAAAACCCTTAAGATTCCAATTTGTATTAACATTTTTTTCTCGAATGGACATACTTATACCTACCTAAACCTCTTCGGGTTCCTAGTTGAGTTAAAATGGCAAGCATAGCTGGTTATGTTAATTTGAACTGATCAAATATATGTAAATATTCAATATGCAGTAGTATGTTATAGGACTTTAGATCAGTTAGTAATAGAAACCCAAAGCCCATGAATTCATCCATCTACGTGCTTTATAATCACGATAAGTATGGGAAGAAATTGTGCTAAGATGACCAGGTGATTACAAGTTTCATATTACTAAGACAATCATTCCATAGCTATTCCAGAATCCCAAAATAGATAATTCATTTTTCACTTTGCATAGAGAACTCTCTCCATAAAATCCTTTGAGGTACTTGTTTGGGACTAAGAAACTCAAGCATTTGACGAGAAGAAAACAATAGGTTCAGCTGAAGCATTCTTCAATTATGATTCTGGGATAATCAACTGAGGCAGTGAGCTTTACATTAAATGGAGTATATATAAATTGATATAGCTACCATAGATTTAACTAAGATGAAGATTGATACGGATTTGACGAAATCGTAGGACTTTGGATCACGCATGCGCGGAAGGAAATCATGCTACGCCAATGGTGGAAGTTGACGATACTAACACGTCGCTATTCTCCATTTTCCGATCGACGGCGACTCTCTCTCTCACCCAACTGTGAATGTGTATATATCTGAACTCCACTGCTGTATATGAAGAAAGAAGAAGACAGAATAAATGGGCCTGCAAAATCGCAATTGGGCTTACGATTATTTGTTTAGAAGGGCTTGGGCCTATGAGAGTAAATTGGGTTCTCAATTGGGCTTTCAGGACCTATTTATGGGCCATAACACCTGAAATTCTGGAAGAAATTGTGGCAAATAGCCACTTATCGAATCCATAATTAAGTTTGAGGAACTTTCGCATATAGTCACTCAAAAATAGCCTAATTACGCTTCATACCTATACTTTTCTAATTACAATTTGTAGCTACATGTTATAGGGAGAAGAGTGGAAAGCGAGATTGATAGAGGGAGGAGAGAGGCGAGGGAGAGAGGGCAGAAAGAGTGGGAGAGAGGTGAATTGTATATGTACATGTATATCGGTTAGATAATTGTATATTATACATATGTATTTGTATATATGGCAAGCGAGATTGGAAGAGGGAGGAGAGAGGCGAGCGAGAGAGGACAATAGTTTGTATAATTCGCATGTACGCTTGTATAATTGAGTAATATAAAGTCTGGATTATACAAATATAATAAAACTCAAAATAACGAATTGATACAAACATAAACATATGAACTATAAACAGTTATACAAAATATATTATACAACTTGCATTATATAAATTATATTATACAAAATCAGAAAACTACACATTTATACAAACTTTAAAAAGTTATACACAAAAAGGTTGAATGTATATGGTGACGAAACTGAAAAACAAAGGGAAATCATCGTCATATACAAATAAAAACCATCGTATACAAATACAAATCAAACGAAGAATTGTTAGTTGCAAATTATACAAATGTGGCGAATTATGCAAACGTGACTAATTATACAAACTCGAAGTTAAGCCACGTAATTAATGGTTAATGCTAATTGTTTACTGCGTTTCACCTCTCACATTATTTTCTTGATGTTATTGTCTCCTTTGTTGATTATACACTTTTTTCCTTATTGGATGTTATGTTTATATATTTCTTTTCTTTTACTTGGATTTGATGTACTTGAGCTGAGGGTCTTCCGGAAACAGCCTCTTTACCTCCACGAGGTAGTGGTAAGGTCTGCGTACACCTTACCCTCCCCAGACCCCACCTAGTGGGATTTCACTGGGTGTGTTGTTGTTGTTGTTATAGCTATGATGAGTAATTAAGTAGTATAAATTTACTTAACGACGTAATTTTTCAATTTAATTTTTAACTACGATCACAAAATTATTCAATATTTAGCCGTTATCTGAACTATAAAAATAAAATAATTTTTTTTTGTAGAACTCCAAATGTGCTAGAGTTTGAAAAATTTATAAGTGAAACTCCAGTACAATGTATTGGAGCTTCAATCTAATATTTTTTTAAAAAAATCTTGCACAATTTTTATAACGAGACTTGTTCAAATATCAGATACAATAATATGGCGTTTCAACTCATACAAGTAAAACTCCAAGATATTGTTGTTGAGTTCATGAATAATAGCATAAGTGAAATCTATTTTTCATATTATTTACTCATATTCGTTAACTCATGAATACATTTTTTAATTCATATTTTTTTTTATCATAATATCTATTTCAAACCTCATTAAAAAAATCTAGAGTTTGAACTTTTTTAAACTCAAACTTAATGAATTGGAAAGGTTTGGGAAAGAGTAGAGCACAAAAAAAGAAGCTTTGTTGCTTTAGCTTCTCCATTTGGAGAAACCTGAGAATTTTGAAGCAATGAAATTGGAATAGTTTCATCTCTAAGAAACACAAACCAAACTTGCAATTCTTGAAACCAACACATATAAAATGAAAGAAGTTGTAACCCACAAAATATTCATCAAAGCTTTCAAACTCTAATAACCATTTCCTAGATAGATAAACCAAAGTTTTACACTTTTATTCGTTGGCACAGGAAAAATATGACAACCAGACCAAGAGGAGGAGGCAGAGGCGGTCGTCCTAATCGGCCATCGGGACCTGCAGCTCGCCCAGTTTACGAAGATTTTAGGCCTGTTCATGAGCGGCATCAAGATGAAGAAGCTGAAAAACTGATTATTTATCTTCCTGGTTAGTTTATTTATTTCTATTCTCAAACAAGACTTATTGTATTTGTTTTTGAGCCCTAATTACCAATCATAACAATACTTGGGCTAATTATCAAACATGACAATATTTTACTCTCTGAAATACTCAAGATATGATGTATCGATTCGCGTACAGAGAGCAAAACTAATATAACTCACCTGCAGGTTTCATGAAGGAGAGCATTAGAGTAAGTACAGAAGGCAAGAACACAGTGAGAGTGCGTGGAGAACGGTTTGTAGGAGGCAACAAATGGCATCGATTTCAAGAAGATTTTCAAGCACCTGATGACTGTAACATGAGAGGCATCCATGCCAACTTTGAGAATGGAATCCTCATTATCACTATGCCATGGAAAATGCCAAAGCAGTTATTAGATGAACACACAAAACAATCCCCTCCCATAATCCCTCACAAGGATGATAATGTTCCTCCCAGAACTACTCATCCAACTGTTGAAACCCCAAGAAAACCAACTCCTTTAAAACCCACAACTCAACATACTGGCAAAGATCAAGATTCTACAAGAAATGAGACATTGGGGAGTGCTGAATCATCAAAGACAACTTATCCAACTATTGAAGCCACCCCAAGAAAACCAACCCCTTCAAAACCCACAGCTCAACTGCCAAAACCTCAGCATGCTGACAAAAATCAAGATTCTACAAGAAATGAGACAATGGGGAGTGCTGAATCATCAGAGACACAAAAGGGTGATAATGTTCCTCCCAAACCAACTTACCCAACTATTCAAGCAGCCCCAAGAAAACCAACCCCTTTAAAACCCACAGCTCAATTGCCAAAGCCTCAAAATGCTGACAAAGATGATCAAGATTCTAGAGTAAAGGAAATGAAATTCTTTGACGACCAATTGATGAGCCCTGAATCATCAAAGACTCAAAAGGGTGATGAAGATAAAGATTTTCCAGCTCTTAGAGCAACTCCATTAGGAAAAACTAGTGGTGAGAGGGAAAAACCAAAATATGAGAAGAAAATCTTGGAAGGTCTAGTTGGGAGTATTGAGCCAAAGATTCAGAAGAGTAAAGAAGAAAACATGGATCAGAACAGAACACAATTGATCAAAAGTGGCAAGGACGTTGAAAAGAAGGAGAGCCATGATGCAATTGGAAAGATTGTTGCCGAAAAGATTAAAGATTTAAGAGAAGAGTTTCAAGAAAAGGTTGGGCAGAAAGGATCAAAAGAAAAGGAAAGTACAAGTAATGTAGCTGCTGGTACCTCTTTTTATCCAGGCAGTATTGGCAACTTGAAGAAAAGTCTTGTGGAACTAAATGAAGAGAGACAACTGCTTGTTAATGCTGGAGCTGCTGTGATGGTGATTATGGCTCTTGGTGTTTATGTTTACTACTCCATTGGATCAGGGAGAACTGAGTAAAAACAACCAACACTTGAGTTACTTAAAAATGTACAAAATTTACATGGATTGTAATGCTTTTAATTTGTTCAAATAAAAGAAAATGGGGTTTACAAGTGCATATGCGAAAAATGTAAGAATAAATCTTTCAAGTCAATAAGTTAATCAAAAATTTGAATCGGTCAATTACATAGAGACTCGGTGCATTTCCCTCTCAGCCTATGCCAAGGGTGAAATCCCCCTCCCTGCCTAAACTTGCAGTTCAGCTTTCCCATTACATGTCATAAATACAAGTAGCTCAACAAACTCCACAACTGAAAGCAATCCAGTTCTTCAGAGTTCAGATGCTGTCCCTTTAACAGTTGTTTCTAATGCAATGTTCTAATGTCTCATGTTAACAGTTAGTAGTCCCTCTAAGAGTCTGGATTGATTGCTACCACTCTGCTAGAAAAAAATCTGTCCATTGGTGCAAGTCCGGACAACTTCAGAAGTAGGTAGCATCAAATGTGCTCCATAACCCACTTATAGATGGAATCACTAGCTTGTTTACACTTAATTCACAGCTTACTGTTGTAAATTAATGTGACCTCCCGTGAAGCAATCTCTTTATATGCTTCGCCTAAGTCAAATATTAGCCTGCAAAATGTCACAATATGCAGTAAAAATATAAGAAAACCTAATTGAAGAGGTTCATCATAATATGGAATGATCCAAAATAACAAGGTATTCTCAGAGATGACACAAATATCAGTGAAAGGAAAAAACAACAAAGAGAAAAATGAATTGGAAACAGGATACACTTGTTTATTAATTCGTATTTTAGGAAGGTTGAAGAGGAAACAAGAATTAATATACTTATATTGATAAAGACAAGAATAATATATATGAATATTAGTTAAGAAGATTATATATATACATGGTACCTTCACAATAAGCAAAATATACTATTTACCAAGATTGTTGATAAATAAATTAGATCATTAGTCAAGAATGTAAATTAACTCGATTCCTATTTAATAAGTTGAACAAATGGTCAAATTTTTGTAATTATGACCTATATTTGATTTGATTTAATTATATGATCATGATTTCACTAGTTACCACTCAGCTTCATTGGCGAGTGGTGGGATACAATTTGCATTTTTGAAGGACCCTACACTGAGGTGGCTACATTACTGTAGGATCCGAGCAACACGAATGAAAGAGGGGAACAACAATATTAAATGATTGATTACGTAAAAACTAAGGGACAAAATGACTTGGATGTCGATATTATTGACTTACTAAATTGATAACATATGAATTATTTGTAGCTATAATAAGTATACAAACTAATTTGATCAGAATGACTATCAATGGCAAATAAAGCTTGAACTAACTGGAGTAATTATACAAGAAACTATACACAAATGAATCTGTCTTGTTGTAAAACAAAACTAAATTAAACACAACACGAATTAATTGATAGAAATCTAAATGATTTACAATTAAGGAAATGTACACGGATTTCAGGAATTAGCCTCCTTTTTCAAGTGGGATTTCACTAGGTATGCCATTGTTGTACACGGATTACAGGAATCCAAAAATAAGTAAAGTATATTATTCTTATGAATTGATGGAAATCTAAATGATTTACATTAAGGAAATGTATACGGATTCCAGGAATTAGCCTTCTTTTTCTAGTGGAAATTGTTGTTGTTGTTGTATACGGACCATAGGAATCAAAAAATAAGGGAAGTATATTATTCTTATGACTTGATGGAAATCTAAATGATTTACGTTAAGGAAATGCATATGGATTACAGGAATTAGCCTCCTTTTTCTAGTGGGATTTACACGGGGTATGTTAATGTATATGGATTACAGGAATCCAAAAGTAAGGAAAGTATATTATTCTTATGAATTGATGGAAATCTAAATGATTTACTTAAGGAAATGTATATGGATTTCAGGAATTAGCCTCCTTTCTCTAGTGGGATTTACACTGGGTATGTTGTTGTATAATCTATGTATACGGAGTACAAGAATTAGCCTTCTTTTTCTAGTGGAATTTCACTAGGTAAGTTGTTGTTGTATACGGATCACAGGAATCCAAAAATAAGTAAAGTATATTATTCTTGTGAATTGATGGAAATCCAAAATGATTTACATTAAGGAAATGTATACGGAGTACATGAATTATCCTTCTTTTTCTAGTGGAATTTCACAGGGTATGTTGTTGTATACGAATCACAGGAATCCAAAAGTAAGAAAAGTATATTATTCTTATGAATGGATGGAAATCTAAATGATTTACATTAAGGAAATGTATACGGTGTACAGGAATTAGTCTTCTTTTTCTAGTGGAATTTCACTAGGTATGTTGTTGTATACAAATCACAGGAATCCAAAAATAAGGAAAGTATATTATTCTTATGAATTGATGGAAATCTAAATGATTTACATTAAGGAAATGTATACGGAGTACAGGAATTAGTCTTCTTTTTCTAGTGGAATTTCACTAGGTATGTTGTTGTATACAAATCACAGGAATCCAAAAATAAGGAAAGTATATTATTCTT
>JAJOOR010035285.1:0-12266 GCA_036250505.1 Solanum acaule | reverse complement strand
ATACACAAAAATAAAAGAAACAATTCATTCAAAATGTGAAAAAAGTGACAACAATCCATTCAAAACGAAAAATAGTTAGAATGACTTAAATTATTGAACTTTCGATCACTAAATTTACTATCAATAAAGCTTTAAAATTTACTATATTGGCCTGCAAGGAAGAGAAAATAACATTTTCAGTCCCACAAAGAATTGTCATAGACACTCATATACATGAAATCAATAAGATAAATATTTCATCTTGGCCATTTTTGCTTTCAATAATTAAATTATAAAGAAATTTTAATGAAAATATGTATAAGATCTTTAAAATTGTTTATAAAAACAATATATTAAGTATGTATATTAATAAAAATATATGTATATAATTTATCGGTTTGGTTCAGTTATTTCTTCGGTTTTTTCGAATAAAATCATAACCAAACCAAATACTATCGGTTTTCAAAAATCTAAAACCAAACCAAACCAAATTATTGGTTTGATTTTTCGGTTTGGATCGGTTTTTATCCAAACCTTGAACACCCCTACTTGCAGCAATCTCTCGATCCTTCTTTTCTTTCTGAATCAAATTTCAATTTAATAAACTATCCGAATTGTATTTATTGTATTTAAGTTTTTTTCCTTTACCTCACAAGCCTTTTTATGCTCCTGGAATTGTTGAAAGATAACGGTAGTTGTGTCAAATGTTTTCTTGCAATGCTGACACTCGTATGTCATATTTACTTGTACACAATACAAATTAGTTCACATATTTTCTTTTTTTCACATCATGCAAACTACTCTAACATGTCCATTTTTATACAGTGAGATCTACTCACGTAATCTCTAACTATAAAGGCATCTACCTACTTGAACATATACAATTTTTCTTTACATTTTTGTGAGATGACGCTCATCTTGGAATCCTAATCTAAGGAAGCTCTGCAGAAGTCCCTTCTTGATATATATATTTTTTGGACCACCTTCACCGTTGAAGAACAGAAAAAACTAAAAGAGTTTATACCACTGAATACTTTGACAACAAAACTTTGGTTATTGTTTTCTGTATTGATGTTGAAAACATTGTACAAGTCCGGAGATACAAGGTGATTAACAATATGTTGGAAGGAGAAAGACTATATATTCATTCTTGATGGAAATGGTTTGTTTGTAAGTAGCAGGTCCGATTATTTGAAAGGTGGATTCGAAAATAAAATCTTTTTCTCTATACTACGTGGAAATTATAACGTCTTCTTATGTTTAGAAAAAACAAAAATACTTCTCTTATGATTATTCTAGCAATATAAGTGCTTCCAATGCAAATTATTTTCACATGTGAAAGTATGTATCGAGCATATACACTTATATGGCTAAAAGTTGAAATCCCCTTTCTCATATGGCCACTTTCTTGGAGTTGAAATCCCCTTTCTCATATGGCCACTTTCTTGGATCATTTGAACTTACCTCAGCACTAGATTAGTTTCTATAAAAGTGTTATTATAAATATGTTTTGTTGTAGAATAATTTATCAAAACTTAATATTTTATTCATTTTATTTGGTAATAGAAAACTTAATGGGCAAGAGCTCATATATATTGACCAGATTGAAAATTTTCACATCAGGCATTAGAAATTTGAACTACCAACTATTATCGGGCAAGAGTATTAATATTTAATATTATTTTTAGGATCGTTATTCAATTAAATAGATAATTATTTGTAAGTACAATAGGTTCAAATATATTACTAAAATGGATCAATTAAATATTTAGCCACTAGTCTATTGGTATCTCTTCTTCCTCTCTCTTTCCTACACATACACACTCTCCACATTTTATTCTTTGAAATTCCCAGATGCAATTTTATTAGCTGATTTGTTTTTTTGATGAAGTTGGTTATTGTAGCGATGTTGATGGCGGTAATTAACTAATGTGTTTGTTTTACTTGTTCGAAGTGAAAGAAATGTTCGCATATGTATATATAGTTGAGTGATTGGTAATGACCCCTGTTTTGGGAGAAATTTACATATTATGTCATTGTTTTTTCTTGGGATAAGACAAAAGTACCCCTAGACTATGAACGAAATCCAGCCTCCCAAAATCTATTTTTTTTGTAATTTTGTGCACCTTTTTGGCTTACGTGACATCTAAATATCTCACACGCGCTTCAACTATGTGAATTCACGGAGTGTGTCACGTAAGGCAAAAGATATGTAAAATTACAAAAAAATGAGTTTAGGGGTAATAGAACCTTAATTTAGTTAATGTGTGACTCTGAGATTTTTGAAATAGTAAAGGGGTACTTGTGTCTTATCCCTTTTTTCTTTGTTATTGGAATTACTATAAAGTATTGTTGACATTTCATTGAAACTATATGCAGCCATTGTTGAAGGTTGAATCTTCAAAATTTGAAAATTGAATTTCCGTTAATAAGTATTTTATTTATCAATGTCTATTGAAAACACCTATGGTGGCTTTGTCTTAGTGACTCCGTCTAGTCAGCCGTGGTCTCAGCCCTAAGGAGATAAAAAGGACGCTTTATTCCCGGTTAGAACTGCTAGACACATGGGCTCATTAACAATATGTATTTGAATCTCGACAAACCCTTGCTTGGGTAAATGGATTAGATCCTTCCATACAGTCATTAAACTACATAAAAAATTTGTATATATTTCGATTCGGATTTCTTCCTTGAATTCGGATGTTAACAAGCTAGATTGAAGATGACCGCGCGGACTACCGCCCGTCTTCGAAGATCCTGTTTAGTTTATTATTATTATTATTATTATTATTATTACAATATATATCGTAAAGCTCTTTTTCTCCACATATTTAATAAAACTAGCTTAATTTAAAATAATGTAGCAAATTAACCAAAAAAGACAAACGTGAGTGTATATCCGGGCATAAAAGAGGGAAACAATTTTACTATTTTAAGTATAAGAATTGACAGGAAAAATAAACAACTAACTAAATGATTAGGGAATAAGTTGACTTAATTCCCTTAGTTGTTTGTTGATTAATTCCTCCATTGACGATGAATTTCAATTTCTCCTATGTAACTTCTTGTAACCATTTATTCCAGGGATATATTAACAATGATTAAAAGATTAACAAGAGATATATTAAATAAATTACCCTCCAAATGATTTTTTTTCTTAATGATTATGCAAAATCGTATTTTAAAAAATCACTTTTGTCAATCCCATTAGAAGTAAATGCTAACTCTTATTTATGTGTCTTTTCATGTGAGATCTGTCCGAGTTCTCCATAAACTCCAATCACATTCGTCTTGCATTTTGAGAGAACCATAAAGGCTCAAATTCTCTTTATCGAGTTAGCCAGCCGTAAAATCGAAGAACAGGTCCCCCGAAAGATTGATGGACAAAGTTGGAGCTGATATACAAAATAAATGGTGATATACACTTAGTGTATATGATGTATACATGGCAGATTTGGGCCCAAAGACCCATCTTTTATTTATTATCATATTGTTAGAATTTAGGACAGGTGGAATTGGGCCATAGGTCCAAAAGAAGGGCATTTCAAAATAAGTTTAGGACAGGTAAAGATTTGGGCCTAAAACCCAATGGAAAAAGTCAGCTTTCTTTATTAGTGGAGAACAGGGAATTGGGCCAAAGTTGGACACTCTTAGTTATTTAGGACAGGTGGCAGATAATTGGTCCTTTGGTCCATAAAAAGAAATTAGACCCAAGTGCTTGACTAGGTGGACAGATCTAGATTTGGGCCCAAATTTTCTTTCTCTATCTACTTAATTGTCATCATGTGTTAATTTGTTAAAATTGATTTTAAGGTTTCAAAAATTCAATTCCCCAAAGAAAACCATTTTGAGTTTAACACTTATATTTTTCTACAATTAAACAAGGTTATCTATTTTTTATCTCACCCTCTTTAGAATATTTGCATGTTATTTACTTAAGTAATATTTCTCTTTCCCTTAAAAATAATTTCAAGTTTCAAACTATTTATTTTCGTAATTTAGTCAAGTATGCATATTTCTTTAAATGTAGCTAAATAGTTAATTATCGGATAACCGCGTGTTAGCGGAAATTTCGGTTGCTTTCAAACCCTTCCCAAAATGTTAATATGAACCCCGAACCCCCTTAATATTTTCATTAGATTTTCTGTTTTTTTTTTTAATCTTTTGAAAAAATAGTTTTTTTAATTTTCACTTTAAAAATTAAGTGGCGACTCTTAAAAACCCGTCATATTTTTTAATATAAAACAATTGGTCCCACAGTTATCTTGTCCCATAGTTCATAATCTTTAGCTTTGATATAGTCCTCCATGCGTGCCTTCCACCATTAGAATTGTGATCGGTTGAACAAAGGTGGCCTGATGGTTGACTGTCCTTTGCTATGACCAATAGGTGGTACATAATTAATCGTGATCTTATCTTAAGTGTTAGCCTTTTATAAGATAATTTGCTCTGATATCAATTATTAGTTTGCACGACCTAGTAATTTACTAACTTAACTTTTTGTCTAACTATGAAATAGGTTACCTAATGTGTTCCAATAAAGCAGTAACAACAGTAAGTAAAAACACACAATATTTTTACGTGAAAAGCACCCGGCTCAAAAGGTATAAAAAACAACAACTTGTATCCCTAGAGGATTTAACTCCAACTTCACTAAATCAATGAGCCTCAACAATTTAAGATTATAAACTCTGTAACCTAAGGAACTAACTCTAATTCCTAAACATCAAGTTATGAATTCAGATTACAACTCTGACAATCCTAGGAACTAACTCTAATCCTTAAACTTCAAGTTATGAATTCAGATTACAACTCTTGCAATCCTAGGAACAAACTTTATCCCTAAACTTCAACACAAATCTCCCAAGGTATGTGTTCCCAACTCTTCTAGCTATCTCAACTTGAAGACAACACTCTTAATTCAGTTTATAACTCACTTAACTAAGATTAAATCAAGACTCAATCACAAAGAAGAAATCCTAACACATAAATTATGTAAAAGGATCAGGTTCTTTTATGTGTTCCTTCAGTTCGCTGGTAGCACTTTCGAAGTCAATTTTTCAATTGCTCTTTTTGCTCTGTAAGTGCACACTTATTCTGGACAACTTCACCTCTATTTATAGACTGCTGCTTGTCGTGTTTTACTTCACTTGGGCTTCTAGAGTCCTAATTCTTCTAGGACACAACTTCTTATATTTTTTGAATTCTATTTTGAGTTGGACTCCTCTTGCCGCTTGGATTCCTTCCTTTTGTATGATTCTAACACTTATATTTTGACTTCTTTGTGATTTTAGACTCCTTCAAATCAAACTTCTTGATTCTTTTGTGTTTGTAGTTGAACTCCAACTCTTCAATTCACCAGTCATTTGAAGAGTTTTACTTCAAGTGAAACTCTTTTTTTTTAATTCAAACTCATTTATTCTTTCTCTTTAATTCACTCGATGTTTATTTTCTTGAGATTTATCACGAACTTAACATCCTCCATTCCTTGATTTCAACACACTTGTCTTTATTCATTTTAGGAGTTCTCCCGGAATCTAACTGCTCGTGACAGTGTATCTTTGGACCATGTTAGCTGACTAGTTTTATCTTTCTTTGTCATTGGTCAAAACTGCATAAATCCCATCAGTATTTGTGTATTCAGTATCGATTTCACAATTACCCGTGTATCATTATTAAGTGTCAATTTCATCATCTAGTGTATCCAATATAAAATTTAAAGTTTCAAGTGCATTGGTACATGCATATGGTATTGAATAAAGCCGTCAAAACGGGCTTAGCCCATGGGGCCAGCCCAACCCAACCTGTTATTGGGGTAGAGTTGAGATAGGATTTTGCAAGCCCTAAACTAGGGCTTATAAGCCCGACCCATATAAGCTCTTGGCCCTTGAGGCTTGATCGTGGTTAGGCCGGGGTCGGCCCTTGGGCCAAAACTTTTTATTTAAGGGTAACTTACAATAATCTCACTAGTATATAATCTAATTACTTAAATACACACTATGTTGTAATGTTGTAATATTATGAATCTTACAAGATTTTGGTACGTCCAAATACATATATCTCAGAATATATGGACTCAAAATTAGGTTAACATGTTCTAGATACACTCTATCAAAGTAGATTCGCATGTATCTAGAATGCATAGACAAATCTCACGCCCTCGCCTCCCTCTAATCTTTCTTGTCACTCTCTTATCTCACTCGCGTATCTGGTAGGCGAGATACATGCTAATTACACTAGACTTTTTGCTAGTATTATTAAAACAACACCATTGTTTGCCATATTTGATTTGAAAATTTTCTCGTTTTCTTGATGTTATAGAATTATAAGTTTAAAAAGAACAAAAAAAAAATGAAGGGCTAGCCCACCCCAGCCCTCGTCCCTTCTAGGGTTGGATTAGGTTGAGCATTTTCAGGCCCTTCCGAATGAAGGGCCAGCTTGCCCCAGCCCTTTTTGACAGCTCTAGTATTGAATATGCATTGATACATTCATAAAATAAGTAGATCAAATATCAATTGATATATCAAGTGCATATGTGCATAATACATACTTAGAAAAAGAAGATACACTAGCGATCACCTAAATTCACTATAACAGTATCAATGAAATAAATACAAATTTAAGGTAACAACAACAATACCATTCTTGTTAACTTTTCAAAATAAGTATTCAAATTTGATTTTTAACTTAGTCATTTGAATCTTAACATACAATTTACTAGTAACACGATCAATCAACGTGATTACTTAAAAGAAGAAGAAAATGAAGGAGATTGAGAAAGAGAGGGTGAGAGAGGAAGAAGGGGGGAAGAGGGAGAGAAGGAGGGAGAGTGCAGAAGAGGATTTACGCATTCTGCTAAGAAATTATGTAATTTTCTAAACATAACATGTGATTATGTAATTTTCTAAAAATAACATGTGATTATGTAATTTTCTAAAAATAGCATGTAATTTTGTAATTTTCTAAAAATAGCATGTAACTTTGTAATTTTCTAAAAATAGCATATGGTTTAGTAAACATACTTTACCCCTCAATTTAATATTCGTGTAGATAGGGGTGTTCATGGTTTGGTTTGGATCGATTATTGGTTTAAATTAAAATCAAACTAAAATTAATCGGTTTTTAAATTAACCAAACCAAATCAAAAAAATAACCGTCGATTTGGTTATTGTTGGTTTGGTTCGGTTTGGTTCAATTTTTTTGGTTATTTCGGTTTGAAAGTACATAGTTTATTGAGGGCATATGCATTAGACACAAATACATAGTACATAAACAATCCATAGAAAAACTATTGTGAATTTAATTAAGCAATGCTAGTCATAAAACAATTGAAAGAGGACTAAAAAAACTCATTAAGTTGTTAGAAGACTTATTTCTAAAAAGAGAAAGCAATTTATATATGTAGTGGAAAATCAATACTAGGAGTCTAGCAGAGTTGTCTTGGATGTTGTGGGCTTGTGGCAACTGAGAATTTTTTCTAATAAACCAAAAAAAAAAAATCTATGCTCCAAACTGATCAATTACCATCTTCTTTAGCTTAGCTTGAGCTCTAAGTTACTCAATGCTCAAAGTAGTGTCCGAATATTCTGCAAAAAAAATACACTATATTAGGTAATATTTACTAACATAAATATGATCCAACTTTTTTTTCTTTAGAAAAGACAATAAAAGATAAGTAAAAAGTTGAGAAAACGGTCAAATACCCCCCTCAACCTATTACTCAATTCTCAACTACACACCAATACTTTACGGAGGTCCTATTACCCCCTTGAAGTATTTTAAACAGAGATATTGACATCCTTATGTGCTGATATGGCACAACAAGTGTGTTCACTTTTCTGAAAGCAAGTGTAAGGCAAATAAATTAGTCAAAATTAAATGATTGGACAACTGTCATTTCTTAATTGAATTCAATTTAATTAATAAATAAATTTAATTAATTACAATCACATACACTCTCTCTAACCATTACTTCCTTAAAATATTACACCTCTGCAATTGAATTTTGCCATGGCTGCCATGGTAATACAATATTTTATTTTTTCATTTTTTTCACTTTTAATCCATAATGAACTTTTTCATGACCATCACCTTCAAATCTTTCTTAAGAATAGACAGCATAACCAAAAGAAAGAAAATGATGATCCTTTAATTTATTTCACCTCGATGGAAAATACTTGCAATCCGATATTGAAAAATGATATTACAGCTTCTGCTATAGAAATCTTTTTGATTATAGTAGCAACCTAAGTTTCTTGATTGGAACTGAAAGTGGGTATTAGAATTTGAAATTTGTGAGTTTCTTGATTGGAATTGAAAGTGGTAGAATTTGAAATTGGGCAAGCAAATTTTCATCTTCAAATTCATCAAAAAAAAGCAACTGGAGAACCATATTGGTAGTAAGATACATGATAAAAAGATTCAACATTCATGTCAATTTATTGAATTCAACAATGACAACTAGATTTTGTGCAAATAAATGATCGAAAAGATAGAAGAAAGACGGAGGATGATGGGTGTGATGGAGATGGAGGTGGATTGGAGGAGATGAGAAATTTGAAAACAATGGAGAAAAAATGAGATGATTTAGGAAGATGAATAGAATGGCGGAGAAAAAAATGAAAAGCATCAAACTTGCTGTATTTTGGTGATGATTATTTTTAAAAAATAGATGCGTGTATTACACTCTGCAACAAAGATTTGGGGGTGACGTTTTAAGTGTATCAATATTTATGTTTAAAATACTTTAGGGGGGGGTAATAGGACCCCCGTAAAGTATAAGTGTGTAGTTAAGAATCGGGTAATAGGTTGAGGGGGTATTTGACCGTTTTCTCTAAAAAGTTCTATTATGGATCAAATTTTAAGAGCCAAAATAAACCAGAAGAAAGAATTAATAAGCTGTAAAGTAGTACTTTTTGCAACTATTTCAAGTTTTTGAAATCAAAATTTCAGAACCAATAAAAGAAACGGGAAGAGATAACTAGTAAGTTGTAAAATAATACCTTTTTCAACTATTTCAAGATTTTGTATTTCTTGTAAAAGATCTTCAATCTTGCATTCTGTAGATGTTGAGCGTAACCATTTTTTACTACAAACAAGAGCTTCAGCCGTCTTTGGTGACAATGAACTTCGATAACAATCAAGAATGCGACCACCAGTGCTAAAAATAGATTCCGAAGCAACAATAGATATAGGAATAGCAAGCATATCTCTTGCAATTCAAGAGACTATTGGATATCTTTCAGATGAAGCTTTCCACCAAGTTAAAATATTAAAAACCTTAATCTTCTCTACATTGTCCTCCAAGTCAAGATTAGATTTATCATCAACATTATTATTTTCTTTTCAAGAAATTTCTCCCATTGAGATTGCCACACATCAGAAGTATCCATTGCACTAACTTCACTCTGATCTCAAACAGTTTCACAAGAAGTTCCAACAATAGAATTTTTGTAATGATTATATAAGCTAGTTAAAGTATCTGTTACTTTGATACATTTACTACATCCCTCCATAGAATTATAATAATCTTAAAAATAAACTTCACATACTTCATTTTGAAACGAGGATCCAACACAATGGCAACGAACAACAACATATTCATATCATCAAAATCACCTATATTTATCAAACTTACCTTTCATCTTCTTAGCCATACCAGTCAAAAGAGAATCATCACACTTTGAATAATTGACAATTATGTTTTGAAGATTAAAAAGCTCATGAAAGAAAGTATTTGAAGTAACATGTAACGTACTCGAAAATTTCAAAATGGTTTGATAGAAAATCTTCAGAAACTTGAGAAATACATTCACATCTCTCCAGTCTTCTAAAGACGGATGCTCTATCTTTCCACCTGAGTCAAGACAATATTTAAAGTACTTATGATCATCAATATACATTGAAAATGCCTTTTCAAATTTGACAGCAGTATTTAACACCAAATATGTAGAGTTCCACCTCGTCTCAACATCCAAACTCAAAAGTCCACGAGTATCTAATTTAACCTTTTCAACACATGACTTGTAAGAAGTAGTTCTTGCACAAGAAGACTTAACATATTTCACAGCATTTCTTACCCAAGAAATAGACTTATTTTGTTCACTCAATCCTTCTTTCACAATCAAATTTAGAATATGGGCATTGCACCTAACATGTAAAAAATTATTTTCCATGATAACACCTTTCCAATCACTAATTCTCCCTTTTAAGTGTGTGATTGTTGCATCATTAGTTGTTGCATTATCAAGTGTTATTGTTCCCCAATCTAACAAACATGATTCAATAGCTTTTGCAATAGTCTCACCTTTGTGATCTAGAGTTTGAAAAAAAATTCAAAATCTTTTTTTGCAACTTCCACTCATCATCAATCCAATGGACAGTAATGACCATATACGTAAAATTTTGGAGTGAAGTCCATGTGTCACTAGTAATACAAACACGCTGACCTTTAACAAGTCTTTTAAGCTTTTGTTTTTCTTCTTGATAAATTTTTAAGCATTGTCTAGCAACAATAATACGAGACGGCAACTCATAATTTGGCAAAATAAGCGATATTAGTCTCTTAAAGCCTTCACCCTCAACTACTCTAAATGGTTGTTCATCGATTATAACAAACTTGGCAATGGCCCTCCTGACTTCGGTGACATTATAAACAACCTTCTCCAAATCTATTGCTCCCCCTCTTTTAATAGGTTTAAGAGTTCTTTGCTTTTTATCAAAAGACTTGAGGGTATTTTGTACACTTAGTAAGTAAATGTCCCCAAAGATTAGAAGTCTCATTCTTACTTGTCCATTTAAAGTCTTTGAAACAGTACTTACATTTTGCCTTCACATCACCCACTTTACTAGTAATCTCTGAAAAATGATCCCAAACTTCAGAGGTTTTTCTACCACTTCCTCCATTGTCCAGAGTTGTTCTTTTCTGTTTCTTCGAAGGATTTAGAGGATTGTTCAAAGAAGAAGTTTTTGAAAAATTACCTTTTTCTTGAGTTTTATCCATTGTAGAATTTTTTACTTGAGGTTGAACTTCCAAATCTTCAACCTCTACTGGTTGTTTCATCTGAAATTCATATAGAAAAAAAAAAAAAATCTCAATTTTAAAGCCATGCTCTCTAGATTAAAATTAGCTAAAATTAAAAAAAAATATATAATATAAAAAATTACCTTCAATCTTCACTTTTCCTTGTATTTGAAGTTGTAGAAGAAAAGACCAATAGGATTGAAGAAGATGAAGAGAAGGAGCAGAAGATTGTTGTGAAATTTTTTTAAAAAGAAAAAAAAAAAGTTGCGCTGCAAATTTTTCAATAAGAGAAGAAAGCTGCGTATACTTTTTTTTCAAAAAATTGCACTGTGAATTTATTAGGTAGGGTAGGTAAAAATCACTTAAATAATAAATTTTGGTGGAGTTAGAATTAGGGTTTTAATAGTTGGGCTGAAATTTAAGTGTTGGACTTGAGAAAATGATAAAGTTAAAGACTTAAGTTAATTAAAATTTAATAAAATATTTATATTTTATTTATGAATGATATATAAATAATTATAAAATGTATATATATAATTTATCGGTTCCGTTTGGTTATTTTTACAGATATTTTTTAGTAAAACCAAAATCAAACCAAATAGTATCGATTTTTTAAAATGTAAAACCAAGCCTAACCAAATTCAACCAAATATCAATTTTTTTTATCGGTTTAATTTGGATTGCGGTTCGATTTAATTTTTTAACCATAACCATAAACAACCCTATGTGTAGACAATTAGTATCAAAAAGATATTTGTCAGGGCATCTCCAACCCAATCCTCTATTTTACTCTCCAAATATAGAGTTCTCTATTTTTTCAGACAACCAACTTCAACCCAATTCTCTATTTTACTCTCTAAAAAGGAATCTTTTTCTCTCTCCTCAATATTATATTATTATTTCTATTTCATTCTTATTTTCTTACTATTTCATACTATAAATCCTTTTTTTTTCCCCAAATAATTACTTTATATAATTTTTAATGTGATATAAATTTTTTTTTTATTCTAAATTTTTAAATAACATAAATTGCAAGAAAATATATTATAATACAACCACAATCGCAACAATTCTCGGAATCATATCCTAATTTTTTTCCGAATAGTGCTATATCTGAAAACGACCTACCGGATTTCTAAATTATTGTTGTGATCAATTAATTATTATGTTATGTATTGTATGTTATCTTGTATTTAAATTATTATGTTATGTATTATATTGTATTGTTATCTTGTATTTAAATTATTATGTTATGTATTGTATT
>JAJOOR010035284.1:0-13997 GCA_036250505.1 Solanum acaule | reverse complement strand
CCCCCCCCCCCCCCCCCCCCGGGGGGGTTGTGTAACAAATAACTGATTGTAGGTTAGAGAACAAGTGAGTAAGATTTAAACTTCGGTTGTTATCAATAAGAGAGAAAAACTAGGGTGTAAGTGTTCCCCATAAGCTCATAACACAGTAATCCTAGTAATAGTAATCTTGTCCTAGTGTATCACATGCAAAGTGGTAAGTTATGTATCCCTAAGTCCTTGGTCCGGCAAATAGAGAATTTCACCCTGCACCTTGGTTCAGCTACGTGTGTATAATTTACTAACCCTTACCTTTACCTCATATTATACATCACATCAATGTATGTCTTAGTTTTCACTCTCGCACCAATTGACATTAGACTATTAGATAGTATCATACTAAATCTATGTTGATAATTCTTTTCTTATTAACTACCTCCTTGGTCCGGCAAGTAGCAACAAGGTGAGTTCTAACGTTGGCCACTGTTAAAAAGACTTCTAAACGAAAGAATTATCAATGCATGCAACAATACTATTCAAGAATTACTTAGTTACTATTTATACTTTGTTAATTGCTCATGGTTCCCACAACCCTAGTTGTGGATTTAGTTACCCATGCTAGTAAGAACACAATTCATATTTTTAGAAGAAGAATTCATGAACTTACGTAATGAGTAAAAGAAACCCAGAATCTCCAATTGAAATTCAAAGCCAAAATCTTTATAAACCGAAAATAGGAAATCAAATTGCTAATGTTTGCAAGTTAATTCCCAAGAACACACCAAGAACTAAAGTTAAGCAATAGAAGCTAACCCCCAAAAACGAGGTTTACATACCCTATTTATAGAAAACATAATCCCAAACAAAAAGGAAACGAAATAAGGAAATAAATTGCTGGACGTGGCTTCAATCGACGAGACTGATCTACGGACCGTGGATCGACCTACGATCTGTAGTCCCTTCCGTAGCTCAGGACTTAGAACTTTTCCACAAAGGTTGGAACCTTCAACTTTCTGATGCAAACGATGGATCTGCAGAACGGACCGTAGGTTGACCCACGGTCCATGGGTCCCTTCTCGTGGCTCCACACTTGAAATTTTCATCAGGTACTGGAACTCAGACTTTCTGATACAAATGACGGACATGCAGGACGTCCCATAGGTCGACCTACGGTCCGTCAATGGCCACCGTAGTTCCACACTTGGTCAAAGCCTATTTCCTGCAAATATAACACAAAAACATTAATTATAATACAAAATGGCCCTAGACACACACAACTCTTAAGTGAAATATATTAAAAATATCGTAAACTCACGGTATATCAACAGCCTCAACTTAAATTCGTTGTTTGTCCTCAAGCGACGCACTAAGACTCTAAACGACACTTATGTAGAAGCATACATTCAAGCTCAAGCAATCACATGGCTTTCTATCCCAACTCCCTTTTCTAGTGCAAATTGTTTCTCTTAGACTCGACAAGCTAACTCATGCGGATCAAAATATGACAAAGATCGACCAATAGACACACACCATACACTTTTTTCACAATCACAAAGGTATCCAACAATGTAACTAGTGCCCTCACTTTAAACGAAATCCTTTCTCACATAAAAGATATGAATTTTAGAGTTTTAGGATTCATTCAACACTCACGCTCAGAAGTGACTTCAAATACAATTAGTGCTCAATACCATAGACTTGCCCTTATTTTCACTACTTAGACTCTCTAAACTAGTTGCTAGGATCACAATAGGACTTTCTTAGCTTGTAACGTAGGCTCGGGGTCAGGTGTGGTACATTTGGGTACTTTTTAGTGACTTTTTCCCTCCTTGACATTACATTGGCTTTTTACCTCTTTCTTGACCTACTTTTGGTAACTTTTCATCCCATTTTCTTTCCCTTCTCTTTTCAACCCAGGATGCGACTTTTGACTTTGTGATACTTGTTTATATTTTCTTTTTCACTTTCTTCTTTTTCTTTCACTTTATTTTTCTTTATTTCTTTTCACACTTTCACTTATCACATTCTTTTACCTTTTTTACACAAAGTCACATCCTCTTTCTTTCTTTTTCTCTTTTCAACACTAAACTCTTTTCATACATTTTTTTTTCATTTGGTTTCCTCTTTCATAGCCACCCTCAACTTATGCATTTTGCATTAGTTGTGCACAACGTCCGATGTCGGACCAGGGCCAAGATCAAGGTAACTTTTAGCTTAGCCACCCTCAACTTAGGCTTTTGGCCTAAGTCAAGGTGCACATGTCCAAGGAAGAACGGGGGCCAAGACAATTGTTTTAAGGGAAAGTGAGTTAGGTGAATCAAAAGAAATGGTCAATTTTAGGCTCAAATATTTAGATCAAAAGGGAAGAATGCTACTATTTGGTTAGATCATTTTAGGTTTAAGTGGACTAGTTCGAAAAATGGCCTATGATCATTTCCCAACTTCTAGCCTAGATTATCCTAGCAGGACCAACGGGACAAGTTCTAGATTGGCACAAAACTGTCTGAACATTTAACTATCCTCACACACTCTTGGCACCTTGTTTCATTATCAGATTATCAGATTACTCAGTTCAAGTTTTTAGCTTAAGTCATGAGATCAAATTGGTTCTTTATCATGTCATACTCATAGCCAACACATTCAACTCATTCTAGCCTATAGATTTTAGCACATATCACAACTTTTGGACAGGTATCATTTTTCATTCATAATTACGCCATTATGCTTCATTCTTTCTCATGCTTCTACACATACAATCCTAACACATACCGATTCAACATAAATTAAAACAGTCTCTTGGAGGAAAATAACTCAGGCAAGAAAACCCCAAGAGAGGATTATGAATTGGGTTACTAAGACTTCACCCTATCACTCACAATCCATTTACCCCACCCCCATTAAAAGAGAGTGCAATTGTCCCCAATGCACAAAAAGTAAAGAATAAAGGATTGGGTGAAGCAAACATGTGGCACATAGCGTCGAAGACCTATCAACAAGCGGGGGGTCCGATTTCCTGAATCCCGCTGGATCAACAATTGGGTCACCCTCAGTACTGCCCGCATCAACCGTCTCAGCACCCTCAGTAGTGCTGCCATCAACTCTCACTGCACCATCAGTAGTGAGCACATCAACCCTCGCCGTACCATTAGTAGTGTTCACACTGCTAGAGGCACCAACTCCTAACTCCATAGCCCGCTGCTGGCGCGTCTCCTCATCAACTATGGATGCCCTCCAGGCTTCCTCAATATTTTGGCGCTCCTTCTTGCGAGCTCTCCTAGCCTCAATTTCATCAAACGCCCGACTAGAGCAAGGTGCTTCCCAGCATGGCGGGAAGAAACATGCAACAACATCTCATCTCTGAATAATGCATCCACCACCATATTATCAACCAGTGCCGTGGGGGCGAACTGGGGCTCAGTCTCTGGAGGAACAATAAGTCCAGTAATACCAGCAGAGAGGCTCTCTACCTCCTTCCGGAGGGTGGTCACATCATCAGTTGGGGTCGGCCTCTCAAGGACTCTCAACTCAAGAGCATCCAGGCGCCTATTAACGGCCTGGACCTTCTGATCCATCATGTGCTCCGTCCGCAGCTCCATCCTAGCGTCGGACTCTGCATCCATGGTCGCATAAGCTGCAGTAGGGTAGCCATCTGTGTCTCAAGATTTTGGACTCGAGCTAAGGGCACGACAATAGACCCTGAAGAGTGAGTGGCTCTAGAGGCGCTAGGGGCCTGACTGGTGGCCGAATAATGGGAAGCCGGGGCATCCTCAATAGGGGCTGGAGAGGTAGGATCCTCACCCTGCATCTGCTCCACATCTGCAACTAAGTCTGGTCTTAGTGGTGGCACCTCAACCTGCAGCTCTCTGCGTGGTGCAACCACATTGGTATTATCTCGAATCAGGCTTATATCCAAGGTCTTGGTTGCCTAAATCAATTTATCACATAGCCAAACCAGCACTCCAGAATCCTTGCACAACTGAAAAATAAGGCATGGGAAGGGGTAAGTGGTGGCGGCCTTGAAGGCCCTATCATGTATCTCCGCAATAATCAAACGGGAAAAATCCATCTCGAACCCAGCAACTAGGGCTGCCACCATGACTGCACGGTCCCAAGTAAGAATATTATCTGCCTGCGTAGGAGACACTCTATTTCGCACCAATAGCCAGAATAATTTGGCCACAAAAGTCAAAGTGGCCTTCTTGATGCCTCCACTCGGGTTGCTACCCACTTGACGCGCTCTCTGTCTGTGGCAAGGTGATGAGTCCACAAATTGGACTCATTTAGGGCTATATTTTAATCAAAATTGTGTCCTCAAATGCTTATTTTATCTCAATATCTGATGAAAATCCTTAAGTTTCAGGTATTTGAAGATTGAAGGAAAGCATGGACACTACTTCGCAAAAAGGAATGAAAAGGCTGAAAAGAACAAGAAAATGAAGTCCTGAGGCTCGCTGGTCCACTTGGCGAGTCGCCGAAGGGTCTCACTTCGCCTTTTGTTCCAATGTGTTGAGCCATGAAGGAAAGGCTCAAGTCGGCACATCATCGAGAAGTTCCGCAAAGCAGTATTATGTGGCCCAATGACCCAGAGCACGACAATGTCGAAAGATGGTGCAAGACGGTGATAAACGACACCAAAGGGTGAAGCACCGAGTTGATCGGTGATTTCGACAAATGTCGCCGAATGATCCGTTGTAGCATAGATTTTTGAAAACTATAAATACTCGTTGAGAGTTATAGCTTATTATCAGATTTTAGTATCAAATTTTTAGTATTATCAGTTTTTCAATAGAGAACAATTAATATAATTTTAGTACTTTTTAATTTTGCTCCGAGCTTGAAAGGGTTTTGGAAACTTGAAGAAGAAGAGGGTTTCATCTCCAAGGATTTGGACTTGGGTCTCTTGGATTCTTCATTCTTGGCCTGTAAAAAGACTTAAAATTTCATACCCATTTGAATGCAAGCTCATTTAGGTATAAATTTCTATCTCTTGATGTGTGGCTAAAAAATCCAATTCTTGGGGTGTGATTTAGCGAATATGGGTTAAGATTGTTGTTGGGTCTTTCTTGCTGATAAATTATATTTAGTTTAATGGTTATTTCGTCTAGTGGTTGTGGTTGAATTTAACAAATTTATAGTTACAAATACAAGTTTATTTATGTGTTTTCAGCTTGTTCGAGAGAGAGGTCGCGAAACCAAGACTACTAGATTGATAGCCTAAGGAGTGGGTCGACATGAGGTTCAGCTCGAAAGAGTGAACCCTAGTCCCATATCCTAACACTTAGCTCGAGAGAGAGTAAGGTAAGGCGTATGCTGGTATTTATGCGGCAAGTGGGTGTCCTAGAGGAACCCATTTGAAACGGGATAAGTTGCTCGAGAGAGAATTTATTCCCACGTATAGCTTAGCCTAGTCACTATTAATTTATAAATTTTCTATCGAAAGCATGTACCCAACAATTTAGATTAACCCGTATTCCGGTCACATCCCAAGAATCCCCTCTCATTCATAGGTTTCTTTGTTATTTTTACCGTTTTTGCTATACTTGTGAGAAAACCCCCAAATTGATATTTGACACTTTTGTGTCCCCCTTTAATTTACAATGTTTTTAATTGTTAATGTCTTTAGCTACGACTAGTGAGAACTTAATTTTATTTTTCTATTAATTCTCAAAACCACTCCCTTGGAACTCGACCCTAACCCTTGGTTGGGCTATTATACTATTGCACGATCTTAGACACTTGCATTGGAAGTTGTGTCATTGATTACGCAAACATCAAAATGGCGCTACTGCCGGGGAGTGGTGTTACTTGAGAATTCTTAGATTAGTAGAATTTTTGTTCGTATTAGTTGTAGTCTACTTACCTAATTTTTAGTTTTGCTTGTTTGTTGTGTGAATATTTCAGAAATCATGAGTGTTAATGGTAGCAACGGTAGCCAGGTAGGCCACCAAGACGACATCGAAAATCTCAACGAAGTCCAAGAGCCCAACATCAATGGCCCCCATCTCATGGGAGGTGTTGGAGCCATCCATTTACCCCCAGTCGAGAGAAATGCAGTGTTCCACAAATCGAGCACCATGTTGCAACTCTTGCAACTAAAGGGACTTTTCAGTGGACTGGCTCATGAGGATCCTCACGAGCATCTTCGAAACTTTGTAGATGTGTGTGGACCATTCTCGTTAAAAAATATCTCTCAGGAGTTGGTTCGGTTAAGACTATTCTCTTTCTCATTGGTGAGAGAAGCTTGCAAGTGGCTAGCCGAGCTACCACACGAATCCATCACTTCTTGGGAGGAATTAGTAACCGCATTTCAAGTGTGATTCTTCCCTCTTTCAAAGATGATGTCGCTGCTGGATAGCATCTAGAGCTTTAAACGTCTAGAAGGTGAGCCTCTGCACGAAACTTGGCGAAAGTTCAAAAAAGTTGGTGGTACAATGCCCAACCCACAGTTTGCCGGATAACGTACTACTTCAATACTTTTAACCAAAATTTGGATTCGGTAAACAAAGGTGTCGTTGACCAACTCTCACCTGGAGGCTTAATGTAGCGGCCGTATGTAGTAGCAACCCATCTTTTAGATGGTATGATATCCATCAACAGAGCATGGTACACTCATGAGGACCAAGTCTCCCTTCTCACGTTCAAGCTATCCAAAGAACAGATTGAAAAAGACAATGAGAGAGACCAGAACATGGCCAAAATCATGACACAACTTGATATTCTATCCAAAAATGTCATGGGGCCCGATGCCCGTGGTGTCAACGTTGTGGGGGTCGGGGGAGCTAATCTTGAGAAAATGAAGTTTGAAGCCTTGTATAACGAGGAGGTAATTTTCTAGCCAACCAAGGCGGTGGCTACCGCTCAAACTACCCAAGGAAGGGTGGTAACCAAGGGTGGGCTAGAGATGAATGTTGGAAGGACCGAGATCGTGAATGGAGGGACCGAAATCCAAATTGGAAAGAAGGGGAGAAAGATAGATACGTGCCTCCCCATGAACGCCAGAAGCCAAAGGATTCGAATGGTGGTAGGTCTTAGGATATGCTCTTGCGCATCCTCAACAAAGTTGAAGGGTCAGACTAAAAGGCATGAAAGAAGATGTGTCTACCCTTAGCCAGACTGTTACCTCTCATTCAGTTTTAATCAAGCAGTTAGAGACCCAGATGGGTCATATCTCGTCTTACCTAAATCCGAGACAGCCAGGGGGTTTGCCGAGTGATACCATGGCTAACCCCAAGAATGAGGTTTAAGGGTGAACTTGCGTCGTTTAACTAAGGCGTTGTTTGGGAGGCAACCTAAAACCATTTATTATTTTCTTTTGCTTTGATAAAATAATGGTGTGTTGATTATGTAAATGGAAGTGTGGAGAATGAACTAAAAAGTGCAGATTGGCGAGCAATAGATTCAATCGGTAAGTCGCCGAAAGGCAGATTGGCGAGCAATAGATTTAGTCGATGAGTCGCCGAAAGGGTCAGCGAATCTGATCTTATCCACCGTTTGACTCAAGACATCGTCAACATTGGAGTCTGTAAAACTTAATGAGCTTTGAAAATTATTGGCGAATCGCCGACATGATGGAATCCGCCGATTGGATCCCCGTAAACCAGAGGTTCTATAAATT
Source organism: Solanum acaule (assembly GCA_036250505.1). Taxonomy (NCBI): domain Eukaryota; kingdom Viridiplantae; phylum Streptophyta; class Magnoliopsida; order Solanales; family Solanaceae; genus Solanum; species Solanum acaule. Next base: position 6,406 of record JAJOOR010035284.1, on the reverse strand, counting down.
TTGATGAAGAAACTAAACAATCGGTGCTCCGCCGAATGAGTAGGCGAGCTTGACTACCATCGTCGAGTGGGTGAAAACTGGACGGTCTTTGCAAGCCAAAGGTTTAAAAGTTTCAACTTCATTCATTTCCCCCCACTTTTCATCTGTCCAAACTCACACCAGCACTCTAGTTTTTATTTTTCTTACACTTTTGGAGAATTTTGTTTCATTGATTTGTGCGCGGATTCGGATTGCATTGTCGTGCCTAGATTCTCAATAGTATTTCAATCAGTACAAACGGTTAGTTTCTTAATACCCGTAATTATTTTGTTAGCTTTGTACTCATTTGCACACTCTTTGACATTGTTAAGATCTGTTGAACTTCCCTGATTGGATAGAATTGGTTAATTGTCGATTGTTATTCGATAACCTTACTTAAACGGTGAAATCATGTTCTCCGATGTAGCTAGTTGAGTTAATGTGTGATGGGTGGTATTCGTATGTTATGGGTCTTGGTTAAATTTTTGCTATTTGTGCTTAAATTATGTTTTCGGAGGTTGTGAGGCCGATTTCAAAAAGTTGGGTCAAAAGTTGGCACGATAGGTGATTCGGCGAGTTGTGACGTGCTCGCCGAACCACTCTGCGGTTCGCCTAAGTACCCCATTTCGCCTTTACTATCATGCTTTATTTGTTGTGGCTGCTGTAACTTTCGGCGAGAATCACAGGATCGCCAAGTCCACTCGGCGACTTGCCGAATGACACCTTAATCGCCCTTTGTCTGCACCCCTAACTCCTTCTGCACTGTGACCTTCGGCAGATTGTCTATGGCTCGCCGAATGGATTATCTAGACTTTCTGCAGATGAAAGCCTTTGTTTTGATTGTCAAATATGTTCTAACATTATCTCAAAGACTTTGCAGACATGGCCAGACCAAAAGTTGCAGGAAGGAACATGCCACCCAGACACATAAGAGCACAACAGTTCAGAAGAACTGACAGGAGTGAGAGAAATGAAGAAAGTTCCAGTAGGAGGATTCACATTGACCCTACTATCCCTTCATGGGCTCAACGGTTCTTCAATGCGATACATGCCTTCAAAGCAGCACATGAAATGGATAACATAGTTGAGGCAAACATCGCTATAGAAGCTGAAGCAGAGAGAAAAAGAAATGAGAACCTAAAGCAGACTAAAACACTCCGGGCACTGAGGCCCAGACAGATGGAGAGACTGCTTAGACAATACTTTTCTTTACCTCACTCTCTGTATTCCTTTAATTTACATTCTGGATATTTTGTCATGTGCATTTGAGGACAAATGTTTTTATTTGTGGTGGGGTGAGACTCACCTTTTGTGTGCTATTTGTGTTTGTGTTTTGTATATATTTGGGTTGTTCTGTTTAAAATTGTTTGTACACTGCATTTTGTGGATGCTTGAGCTTATGGCTCCCTTTTGTTTTAAATTACAAAATATGATTTTGACCCTTTCGATTTTTTTTTATAGTTTTCCAAAATTTTTTGCCATCTCTCGTGTGTTGATTGTGGTTGTTCTTTTCCAAAATTTAAGTCTCGGTTCTGATCAGTATCGATGACTTGAATAGTGCTCTCAATCAAACGAACATGAATGCGCGGCTACGACGAGGCCAAATGAAGTTGCATTGACAATATGTGAACTCTTTGCATCTTGTTGTGATTAGCCATTTATCAAATTGATTCTCTTATAATGACCGTTACACATTAGCAAAAGTGTGTAGTGTTTGACTTAAGTGTTGATGCCTTGTGTGATTAGCTTACTTTGAACCATGCATGAATAAATCTAGAATTTGCCCCGTTAGTCTAATTGATTTAGAAAAGTGTGCTCTTGAGATGATCTTAGGCAACTTTAAAGAGTGTGAGCCAAATTTGACATATACTTCTTTTGTGGCCTACCCGTGAGCATGTGAATCTCTTTTGGACACCCCTTGAGTCTTACCTTTCTTTGGAAGAAACTTGATGAACCCTAGACCTCACTTGATCCACTACCTATAATCCTTTTGATTTGTGGTTTAGTGAATAGCCAACTTAGGCCAAAAGCTTAAGTTGGGGCTGTGGTGAAAAGGAAAAGGAGAAGTCAAGAAGTGCAAGAAAATGTCTCTCTAACCCATGGTATTGCAAAACAAAATGGAAGCCCTTCATAAAAAAAATGAAATAAAAATGAAAAAGAAAAAGTTGTGGAATAAAAGTGTAAAAGGAATTGGGTTTCCAAGCAATACATGGAGAGTGAATAAAATGATGACTTAGAAGCACTAGAAGAAAAAGTGATAAGGGAAAGGAAAAGGACGTTTTGAGAACACCACATCTCATGAGGATGAAGAAGTCACTGAGCCTAAATGACCATACATTTGCACTCAACCCCATTACAAGCCTTGAAAAGACCTTTTTGATCTTGAGTAAGCCGAACCGAAAGTCGATTGGAAAATAAGGGCAAACCTATAGGTGAAAACATGCATTGTGTTCCTCTTTTTGAGTGTGAGTGTTGCATCTGATTCCTGATCTTAAATTGATTAGCCTCTGTGTGTGAATATGGAATCATTCTTTGTGTGAGGGCATTTAGATACTTTCATTAAGCTTGAACTTACATTAGTAGAAAGTATTGTGAGCATGAGAATCTTTGGTAATGGTGTGTCACAACTTGAATCTTTGAGTACATAATTGAATCTTCGCATAAGTAGTTTGAAGTCTTGTTGTGTACATTCATGATTGAGTCTTGTGTAGCACTGTTTGAGACACCCTTTTTGAACAACTGAACTTGAGTTTGCTTGAGGACAAACAAAATTTTAAGTTGGGGGTGTTGATGAATCCACAAATTGGACTCATTTGAGGCTATATTTTAATAGAAATTGTGTCCTCAAATACTTATTTTATCTCAATATCTGATGAAAACCCTTAAATTTAAGGTATTTAAAGATTGAAGGAAAGCATGGACACTACTTTGCGAAAAGGCTGAAAAGAACGAGAAAATGAAGTCTTGAGGCTCGCCGAGTCCACTTGGTGAATCACCAAAGGGTCTCACTTCGCCTTTTGTTCTAGTGAGCTGAGCCCTGAAGGAAAGGATCAAGTCGGCTGAAAAAGGGAGCAATAGGTGCATCGCCGAGAAGTTCCGCGAAACAGTACTATGTCACCCAATGACCCAGAGCACGACGATGCCGAAGGATGGTACAAGACGGAGATGAACGACACCAAAGGGCGAATCGCCGAGTTGATCAGAGATTCCATTCCGATTAATGTCGCCGAATGATCCACTGCAGCACGGATTTTTGAAAACTATAAATACTCGTTGAGGGTTATAGGTTATTATCAGATTTTAGTATCAAATTTTTAGTATTATCAGTTTTTCAATATAGAACAATCAATATAATTTTAGTACTTTTTAATTTTGCTCTGAGCTTGAAAGTGTTTTGGAAGCTTGAAGAAGAAGAGGGTTTCATCTCCAAGGATTTGGACTTGGATCTCTTGGATTCTTCATTTTTGGCCTGTAACAAGATTTAAATCTTCATACCCATTTGAATGCAAGCTCATTTAGGTATAAATTTTTATCTATTGATGTGTGACTAAAAAACCCCAATTCTTGGGGTGTGATTTAGCGAATATGGGTTAAGATTGTTGTTGGTTCTTGCTTGCTAATAAATTAGATGTAGTTTAATGGTGATTTCGTCTAGTAGTTGTGGTTAAATTTAACAAATTTGTAGTTGCAAATACAAGTTTATTTATGTGTTTTCGACTTGCTCGAGAGAGAGGTCGCGAAACCAAGACTACTAGATTGATGGCCTAAGGAGTGGGTCGACATGAGGTTTAGCTCGAGAGAGTGAGCCTTAGTCCCATAACCTAACACTCAGCTCGAGAGACTGAATGGGGTAAGGCGTAGGTTGGTCTTCATGCGGCAAGTGGGTGTCCGAAAGGAACCCATTTGAAACGGGGTAAGTTGCTCGAGAGAGAATTTATTCCCACGTATAGCTTAGCCTAGTCACTATTACTCTATAAATTTTCTATCGAAAACATGTACCCAACAATTTAGATTAACCCGTATTCCGGTCACATTCCAAGAATCCCCTCTCATTTATAGATTTCTTTGTTATTTTTACCGTTTTTGCTATACTAGTGAGAAAACCCCCAAATTGATATTTGACACTTTTGTGTCCCCCTTTAATTTACAATGTTTTTAATCGTTAATGTCTTTAGCTACGACTTGTTAGAACTTAATTTTATTTTTCTATTAATTCTCAAAACCACTCTCTTGGGACTCGACCCCAACCTTTGGTTGGGTTATTATACTATTGCACGATCGTAGACACTTGCATTGGAAGTTGTGTCGTTGATTACGCAAACATCACAAGGTGACGGGCCAACCAGTGCAATAGAGTCTCCCTCTGCTCTGTATTCCGCTGGAATGCTCCGCTCCTCACGATATCCCATCGATAATCAAACTCGGCCATGTTGATTGCTAGAGTATGGTCTAGGCCGTAGAGGAATCTGCGGATAGTGGCCTTCGATATATCAACCGAGAACCCATGAACCAGTGTAGCCTTGAGTGGAAGCTGGGCGGCGGGCATGGCCCATCTGTCAATAAACTCTCGGAGGGTGGATGCGTAGGAAGCATAGAACTCCTTCACTATCTCCTCACTGTAAGTCCCTGGGCTACGAGCCATCCACTCGCACATGTGTCTCTTGAAGAGATCATGAATGGCGGTGCGGTGTGCAAGCTGCCTGTGAGGAGACGACGCTCATCAGTGACTAAAAGAGCCATCCTCTCCTTCTCAGTTATCATCCGGGGATCCCTGTATATTTGCCATTGACCACTTACACATCACCGGTTTAGCTCCTCAGAACTTGCAGCAAGTTCGATGTTAGGTGGTACGGAAATGTCCCCTGCACTAGTAGCCTCATCAGATGAGGCGGTCCTCCCTTGTGAACTATAGTCGGATGCGGAGTCGAAATCAGATCCAGAGCCAGTAGCAGACTCAGAGCCGGAAGCAGAACCAGCCAGTGAACTGATCAGTGTATCCTCCTCATCAGACTGGGAGACAATGACAATGTCGGGAATCACCTGTCGGGTTTGATTCCGGGTAGTACGAGGTATAGTTGGGGATGTCCTCGTAGTAGGTGGGAAATAGGTGGGATCCTTCTCCGTATCAGTATCTTCATCAATGAGCCGCAAGGTTGGTGCAACTGACTTTGACTTGCCCTTTGCGGCGTAGACCGGAGCTTTCTTGGGAGCCATAGTACCTATGGAGGCTTAGTTAGTACCAAAATAGACCAATGACACACTCGAAAAAAATTTAGACTAACAGATAAACCAAAACAAAAACTAAAAACAATTATGTACAGTAGCTTCAGTGGCCACCTACGGTGGGTACCTACGGTCCGTGAGTCCCCTCCGTAGGTCAGAGGTCCCAAAAAGTTGGGCTCTGATGGGAACCACGGATGTGCAGACCGTAGTCTACCTCCGTATTCCACACTTAGTGGATTCTCCATGTGCAACAGACCCATGAACCTGATCTACGGTCCGTAGGTTGACCTACGGTCCGTGGACGGGATCTCGTGGGTTGGGTATGTGCCAGGTATCATACATGCCTCATTTCCAAACCAATTTTCAACCATTCCAACAATCAACCTAAGTTTAATCATGCATTTCAACACAATTTATGGTAGTTTGTCATTCCTAGGGTTCCGATTACTCGTTATTCAACTTTTGTGGCATACAACACTAGGAACCCTAAGTCGAAACTTCCATTTAGACTATTTACCCAGATTTATTTGATTACTATGACAACACAATCACATTCTATCATCCCAAGGGTGTTTCTAACTTATAGTTTATCATGCAATTTTATACCAAAAACAACCCAAGGTCAAGATCCACTTCATGACTTCATATATTGAACAATGAATACCGAAATTCAGAGTTAAGTTGAAATAGTTTACCTTACAAGTAATGGAAGTGGGTGATTGCGTGATGCTAAAACTCCTTAGACCTTTGTGACACCGAACTTGGACCTTGAACTCTCTCTGTGATGGAGAATGAGGGTGATCAGATTTTGGAAGAAGGAGGAATGGAAATTTGGGATACGGGAAGATGATTATGAGAAGAGAGAGTGATTTGGGGGATTTATGAGGGAGTTATGGGATTTGAATGGGTTAGAAACGGTTATGAGGGAATAAGGGATGTGGGGGATTAATTTAAAAATGATGAGTTTTATTAGAGAGGGGTCCGAGTCTCAAATTACACCTCCCTAAAGAAGTATAAACGATCGTTATCAAGTAAAGAACCCAACTTGTAGGTTGAGGTCGATCCCACAAGGAATATGGTTTAGACTTAAACTTAGCTTATGATTATATTCGTTTAGCCAACTTTTTTCCGAGACAAGAAAGTAAAGCGGGGGGGGGGGGGGGGG
>JAJOOR010035283.1:0-13039 GCA_036250505.1 Solanum acaule | reverse complement strand
AAAACACTATTCAAGAATTGCTTATTTACTATTCATACTTTGTTAATCGCTCATGGTTCCCACAACCCTAGTTGTGGAGTTTAGTTACCCATAATCATATGAACACAATTCATTATTTTAGATAAAAGAATTATGAACTTATGTAAGAAGAATAATAAACCCAGAAATTCAACTTGAATTGCAACACCAAAATCTTCAAAACGAACTCAAGAAATTAAGAATTTCTAAAGTTGCAAGTTAATCTCCCAAGTCAAGAACTAGAATAAAATAATAATGTCTAACCCCCAAAAACGAGGTTTACATGCCCTATTTATAGAAAACAAGTCCTAAATTAAAAGGGAAACAAAATAAGGAAAGTTTGTTCAGGCAAATGTCTTCATTCCACGAGACTGACTCACGGATCGTCAATGGATCTATGGTCCGTAAATCCCTTCCGTTAGCCAGGACTTAGAAAATATTTCAGCTTCCAAAAATCAGCTTCTCTGAAGCAAATTACAGAGTTGCGGTACGGACCGTAGATCGATCTACGGTCCATCAATCCCTCTCCATAGCTCCATACTTAGAATTTTTCAAACATCAGGTATTGGAACCCTCGCAGTATCAATCTACGGATCAACAATACGGTCCGTAGATGGATCTACGGACCGTCAATGGCCACCGTACTTGTCAGATTTCCCTGATTTTCCTTCCATGCCTTGCCTGCTGATCTACGACCACCATCTACGGAGCGTCAATGGACCTACGGTCCGTAGATGCCCTTCTCTGCATTTCTTTCAGTTGTCTCTTTACTTCCGCGCCTGAACATCTTTCCTGCAAAATATGATAAAAACACATAAAAACAAATACAAAAAGGCCCTAGACACATACAACTTGTAAGTGAAATGTATTAGAAATACCATAAACTCACGGTATATCAAGAATTACCTAAGTTGGAGTTAAAAGCATTGCCAGCCCACCTCAAGTATGCATTTTTGGGTGAAGATAAAACTTTACCAGTTATTTTGTCTGCAGCATTGTCTAAAGCACAGGTGGAATCAACATTAAGTATCCTAAGGAAGAGAAAAGCATCCTTGGGTTAGCCAATGTCCGACATCCATGGAATAAGTCCCGCGTTGTGCATGCATAAAATTTACATGGAGGAAGGGCATAAGTCGAGTGCACAGCATCAACGGAGACTAAATCCATTGATGAAAGATGTGGTAAGAAAAGAGGTGACCAAGTTGTTAGATACAGGGATCGTGTACCCCATATCTGATAACAAATAGGTGAGTCCAGTACAATGTGTGCCCAAGAAGGGCGGAATGACAGTGGTAACCAATGGGAAGAATGAATTGAACCCCACAAGGACAGTAACTGGGTGGCGTATTTGCATGCACTACAAGAAGTTGAATGAGGCCACTAGAAAGGACCATTACCCGGCGCCTTTTATTGATCAAATGTTGGATAGATTGGCAGGGCAAGAATATTATTGCTTCCTGGATGGCTACTCAGGGTATAATTAGATTGTTGTTGCACCAGAGGAGCAGGAGAAGACTACCTTCACTTGTCCGTATGGCACCTATGCGTTCAAGCGCATACCATTTGGATTATGCAATGCACCGACGACATTACAGAGATGCATGATGGAAATCTTCCATGATATGGTGGACGATTTTATTGAGGTGTTTATGGATGACTTCTTGGTGTTTGGTGAGTCTTTTGAACTTTGTTTGACTAATCTTGACAGGGTCTTTGCTAGCTGTGAAGAAATAAATCTTGTGTTAAACTGGGAGAAGTGTCACTTCCTAGTTAGAGAGAGAATTGTGTTGGGGCACAAAATTTCCAAGAATTGATTGGAAGTTGATAAAGCCAAAGTGGAGGTTATTGAGAAGTTGCCACCACTCATCACAGTGAAGGGAGTTAGAAGTTTTCTGGGACATGCTGGGTTCTACAGGAGATTTATCAAGGACTTTTCTAAGACTGCAAGACCCATGTGCTGCCTGTTAGAAAAAGAGGTGAAGTTCGTCTTTGATGAGAACTATTTGCAGGCATTTGAGCTGTTGAAGAAGAAGTTGATAGAAGCTCCTATTCTGAGTACTCCTAACTGGGAGCTTTCATTCGAGCTTATGTGTGATGCCAGTGATACAACGGTCGGGGCAGTGCTTGGGTAGTGAAAATATAAGATGTTTCATTCCATCTACTATGCTAGCAAGACACTTGATGCTGCTCAATTGAATTATACTGTCATTGAAAAAGAGATGCTGACATTAGTGTTTGCATTTGATAAGTTTAGGTCATACTTGGTAGGAACCAAGGTTGTGGTTTACACTGATCATGCTATAATCCGATATTTGTTTAATAAGAAGGATGCCAAGCCGAGGCTGATTAAGTGGATTCTGCTCTTGCAAGAGTTTGATCTGGAGATAAAAGATAGGAAGGGAACTAAAAACCAGATAGCTGATCATTTGTTCAGATTAGAGGACTCATCTCATGTGAAGAATGAAGGAAAGATTCGTGAAGAGTTCCCATATGAACAATTGCTTGCCTTGGACCTTGCTCAAGTGCCTTGGTATGCTGACATTGTTAATTTTCTGGTGAGTGGTTTATTTCCACCTGGGGCCTCAACACATCAAAATCAGAGGCTGAAGTATGATGCACGCTTCTATGTACGGGACGAACCCTTCTTATTCAAGCATGGACCTGATTAGATGGTGCAAAGGTGTGTAGCTAAACAGGAGGCAGTACAAGTGTTAGAGAGTTGTCACTATTTGCCATATGGTGGACACCACGGGGGCGAATGTACTGCACATAAGGTATTGCAATCTCGTTTCTTTTGGCCTACTCTATTTAAAGTTGATGTTATGTTTGTGAAGGGCTATGATCAGTGTCAAAGAATGGGCACCATTTCTAGAAGGCATGAGATTCCATTGAGCAATATACTGGAAGTTGAGATCTTTGACGTCTGGGGAATAGACTTCATGAGACCATTCCCATCGTCCCGTGGAAATCAAGATATCTTAGTGGCAGTGGATTACGTGTCCAAGTGGGTGGAGGCAGTTGCATTACTATCCAATGATGCAAATGTGGTAGTGAAATTCATTCGAAAGCATATTTTCACCAGGTTCGGAACTCCAAGAGCCATGATCTGTGATGGAGGTACGCACTTTATTAATAGTTCAGTGTGAAATTTGTTGGCCAAATATGGGGTGAGACACAAGGTAGCTACAACATATCATCCCCACACTAGTGGGCAGGTTGAAGTGTCTTATAGTGAAGTGAATCAGATTCTCCAAAAGACTGTGAATGCCCAAAGGAAAGATTAGGCTGATAAGTTAGATGATGCTTTGTGGGCATACCAGACTGCATATAAAACACCGATAGGGAGTTCTCCATATCGAATGGTGTTTGGAAAAACATGTCACCTCCCATCCGAATTGGAGCATAAAGCATAGTGGGAGATCAAAAAGTTGAATCTGGATGTTGAGTTAGCCTGTAAGAAAAGTATAACGCAGTTGCATGAGTTAGAAGAATTCAGGCTACATGCCTATGAGAATGCTAAGCTTTACAAAGAGAAGACTAAGAGGTGGCATGAAAAGCATATTATGTCATGCGTCTTTGAGCCTGGTCAATTGGTGCTGCTGTTTAATTTGAGATTGAAGTTGTTCCCTGAAAAACTTTGGTCTAAATGGAGTGGACCGTTTGAAGTTGTGAGGATGACCTAACATGGTGATGTGGAGCTAAGGAACAAGGATACAAGCTCTACTTTCCTTGTGAATTGGCAATGCATGAAGCATTACTTTGGAAATGATGTTTATCGTGAGCTTGAAGCACTCACATTGAATGATGAGTGAGTCATGAATGGGTCGTGTCGCGACGTTAAATCATTCGCTGCACGGGAGGCAACCCATAACCCCTTGTAATAGTTAGAATTTTTATTCTTTTGTTTTTGTTATTTCAATTCAAAAAAAAAAATACAAAAAAAAAACAAAAAGATGATATATCCAGAAAAATACAAAAATATGAGTCGTGCCACGACCAAAAGTAAGGCGCTGGATAGGAGGCAACCCATCGTGTTTGTATTAATGTGCTTTGAGCTTAAAATGTGCATGAATCAAGAGTTAAGACCCATGTCGCGTCATGGAGGTGGAGTTGGACTTCGCCTCGCTTGGAATTAATTTTCCAGGGCGAGGTAGAACAGTCTGTGATCATCCCACGTCACGGAGGAGGTCCTCAAACCTGATTTCGATGGTAAATTATTTTTACGTCAACAAGAAGGAAGCTCCGTAAAGGAGTCACATCGCGGAACCAAGTGAAATTTTTGAGTCCACTGGTAATTAATTATTCTGCGTGAGGTAGAATGGTCCATGTACAGTCCGCGTCATGCCCTAAGGAAATCATGTCAAGCTCCCAAAGACCTGGCAAGGAAGTTGCCACTTCGAGCTAGAAGAAGCGTGCTCAGAGAGGTGGGAATGTACCCCCGGCACCTGCAATACCAAGAGGCCAAACAAGGCAGTTCGGGGTGAAAGTTGTGACCAAAGAAGGGAAAACATGGTAGAAATAGCACACCGAGGCTACATATTTCTTTGACTTTTGCATTGACAGGGACAACTTGGATTGGGAGTTTCCCCAAATACTAAGGCGGATCCGAGAGTTGCATATGGAGTTTATCTTCGTAGAGCCGGGAGAGTGCAACTTGCACATGGTACGCGAGTTTTACGCCAACTGGGTGCCGGACGCGAGATCTCACTTTGTGATTGTGCGAGGAGTGGATGTGTCTCTCACTCCTGCGGTGATTAATGATATAGTTGAAACTTCACAGGACACTGATCCGCTAGTGCTTATCGGGCTGAACATAAGCCCACCATACAGAGCCATTCAACATAAACTACGTGGTCCTCAATCCATGGTGTAATGGACTAAGCACAGCGGGAAGAGATATCACCAATCTCTTCCCTATGCTCATATGCTGAGGGAGGCGCGAGTCTGGCTAAAGGTTGTAATGAATTTTTTGATACCGACCCTCCATTATACGGACATCACTCGGGATAGGGTTTGTTTGGTCTATGCCCTAAAATTAGCGATACAGAAGGCTCGAGTTCATAAGGGGCGCATGTATGCTTTTGGTGGCCTTATTACCAGACTGTGTCGTGCTGCAGGTGTTATGGAAGATTACGTGGACTACATGGCACTGTTATTCCTAGCACCCATGGACATCACGAGGACAAAGGGGTCCGACACTGAGTTTGGCCCAACTCTCACCACTGCAGAGCACCATAGGAGGGATGAGCTTATCATGGCTAGGATGTATGGCCTCGAGATGTTGCGCCACTAGAATGGTTTCCTGGCTTCCACTGACATGCAATTGGGTGACGTTGAGAGGCGATATCCACTGAATGCCCACGCCAAGGCCCTGCTTGGCATTGGTCCTGCGTTTCGTGAGTCGGTCGATGATGACATTCCAATTGATGAGGAGCGACTGCGTACTAGCTCAGATGTAGAGTCTAATCCTGATGAGAAGGTAGATCCCATTCAGGCCGGTGATGAGGCCGATGGGGGTGATGCTATGGAGGATTGATCAGGGAGTGTTTTCACCTTACCTCTTGTACTGTTCTGATTTTTGTGAAGCACTGGGAGCAGTGCTATTGTTTAAGTGTGTGGTGAGGGTGAAAATCTTACCTGGTCTGTATATATTTTTATTGTTGAACATTGTTAGAGTCTGATTTGTATTTTTTTTTGTTTGATTTTGTGTTCCTTGAAGGTTGTTTTCGGTTCTTTGGCCAAGGAAAGTCCCTTTGAACCGTACAAAATACAAAAAGATTTTGTCTTTTTAGGATTGAGTCAGTAGTCGTAGTTGAGTCACATTGCCCAATGATAGATGGGTGACAACCATCTTAAGGGCAATTTTGTTATTGAATCTTAGGTTGGTATGTGCTGAAGCGTGAAACTCCAAAAGGAAAACGTATGAAAGCATGATTTAATGTTGATGTATGAATGGCTGCATTTGAACTTGTGTATTTGACTTTAATGATTACAACTTAAGCATAAATTGAACCTTGTGCATGAAATGATTGTGTTGTTGTGATTGACCCTTTCTTGAGTAGAACTTGTGCCATGAGCAGTGAGTTTTTGTATTAACCATGTAAAGCATCTTAGTCTAGAACTTGCCAAACATGTTATTGAAGCGAAATAAAAGTGGTGTCTAGTTTAAAAGATGATAATAGGCTCTCTTTGAATGGTCTTACATATTAGCCTTTTCAGAAATAATATCCCTAGTATAGCCCCATTGAGCCTTTTAGCCTTGATTTTGTTCTAACCCACGTAATTAAGCGGAATCCCTTTTATTGATATCATTAGTTTTGATCACAAATCCCTAATGCACTATGTTAAGAGGAAAAATGAAAACTGTGGAAAGAGTAAATAGGGTGGAAATGTTTAGTTTGTGGGGAAGAGAGAAAAGAGGTAGTAAAATGATGCCCCATAAGTTCAAATCTGGGATTGGCCCTGATCCTTAGGACATTGTGGTCTTCGGCTAAGGTTAAAAGCCGAAGTTGAAGGTCGCTAACTTGGAAAATACCTTAATGATGGCATTGGTCCTTACAAGGACAATGTGCACCTTAACTCGAGAGAAATCTCTAAGTCAAGGGTGGCTATTGTTGAGTGTAAAAAAAAAGCTATAGAAATAAAGGGGCGAATGAGAAATAAAGGCAAGGTTGGTAATACTAGTGGAAAACTATGTAGAGAGAGGGGGCTGAAGAAAAGAAAAAGTTGTGAATGTAATAAGGAAATTGAAGTGGTGCATTAGGGAAGATAAGTCATTAATTTTATCTAAATGAATCCTCCATTACCTCAAGCATACATTACAATCGGAACAAGTCCTATTTGATTTTGAGCATAACACTCTTTATTAGTGGAGATGTATATAATCGGCAAGCTTATGGTTCTCAATACATGCATGTATGATGTTTTTGTTGAGTGAGAGTGTAATATGTTGCAAATTCCTTAACTATATTCAATTTGCTGAGTTGAGTGTGCGAACTATTCTTTGGAGTAAGGGGCACTTGTTGTATGAAAGATAGGTGATATGTAATAGTGCACATGTTGTTGAATGTGTTGGTTGCTAAAAGTTGTCAAGTCAAGTACAAGAGTCGTGCCCATTTTGAATGAAATCATGCATGTGTTAATTGATTACAGATCCTCGGAAGAAAGTAGCGGATGAACAAATTCCATAATAGAGAGTCTAGGTCTAGGATTAGTTAGTAAATTGTTCGAGGACGAACAAAGCTCTAAGTGTGGGGTAGTGATCTTAGGCGTATTTAGATGCCTAAGGACCTAATAATACCCTACTTTTAGGCCAAGTTTGGACTCATTTTATGCGAATTAGAGTCATTTAGAGTCGTTTGATTTTATATGTACTAACCAGCATGCTTAGTTGTGTAGGTGAGATTAAAAGGAGAAACGAGCATTGGAATGGACATTGGGGAACACAAAAGATCCGAGTCGAAAAGAAGCAAGGAAGAAATGAATTCCAAGGCACTTTTGTATCCTCTCCGCATCGCTGAAAGGAATTCTAATCTTCTTCGAGAAATGATTTTTGGGACAGAAAATTTTGTGTCCTATCCGCGTCGCGAAGAGGGATTTTGAATTCAGTTCACGAAATTCAGATTTAGGCAAAAGGGTCCGTGTAGCAACCGCGTCGCGGAGAAGAGAAAAAGTGTTCGAGTGGAAGCTTAAATACCCCTCCGCCTCGCGCCCCCATGTGCCAGATTTGGCCGACTCAATTTTAGTATAAATAGACTAATATTTTATTTTATTAATTATTCTTTTTTCGGGTTTTGAAGAACGATGACTTAGAGAGCTATTTCATCATTTTTTAGGGTTCTTTCCTAAACTCTTTTACTTTCGATCTCTTTATGATAATTAAATATTGCTTGATTGAAACTATTGTTATGAGTAGCTAAATACCCTACTTCTAGGGCTGTGGCTACAAGATGATTGTAATTTATTGAGTTTTCATTGGATTAATATTGATTATCATATGAATCTTTCTTATGTTCTTGTTTTTCGTATTTCATGCCTGATCACCATTGAAATAAACACATTGTCCGAATTGAACTCGGGAGACGAATAAGAAGATAGAACGTGGGGCATAAGGAGCATGATTTTCTCTTAATAATTAGGGTTTATTTGTAGCTAGGATAGGTATATTCCTAGAAACCATGCTTGGTCACTATACAGGAAGAAATCGTAATGCTCGGTACTTGGTCCAACCTATCTCCACTCAAAGATGTAGTTAGGTTGTCATTTATCGTAGGCGATTAGAGGTTGGGAGACCATGATAATACAATTAACCCTGTGATCATTGATTCGATAGTTGATAAACACCCATTGAAATAATATAAATTGCATGAATCCTGATATGAGCTGCTGCTCTGGACTTTACCCAATCATCGTTTAAAAACCTTGAAATTGAATCGCGCTTGTTTAATTTTGGTTAAATTTTAGATTATAAAATAAATCACTCTTGAAATCTTGATAACACTTGTGTTTAGCTTAAAGTATTGGAACAATTAGGTTAATCCAGTCGGATGTCTTTGTGGGTACGATACCCGGCTCTTTACAAGAGCCACTTTAAAACTTGAACGACCACATTCAATTGCGTGTGCAATTTGGGTGCAACAGCTTCCAAGTCATCCTCTACCTGTGCACCTGAGAGCGGGGGCTGGGATCGGGTGTGACGAGTACCATCGCCTCCCTCGTCGTTCGACTCCACAGCCGCCTGACTACTGCTGGCCCTGTCCGTCCTCCTCATTTTTCTTCGAGAAGTAGAGCCATGTCTAACCAAAAGGGGGTGAAGGGGGGATCCATAGAAAGCACCTCTTATGTATCTAAGAGGGGAACCCTCGCCTGTTTACACAGTGCAGTCATGAGTCCGGGTAGGAAGAAGGCCTTCTTATTTCCGCGGTAGAACATCTTCTACTCCGAAATAATCTGTGCCCCAACATTCAGCTCAATGCATTGCTCTGGGCACGCCACCATCAAGGCCCGAGGAAAGGTCACGTCTTTTCGATTTACCGACGGGTGAATCCTCCTAGTGACCAAGTGAAGCCACCTCTTAGCATTCGGTGACCAGTCCGCGCTAGTAATACCCTCGGCAGTAGGCGAATAGACTCTATCCTGGTGTGCAGGCTCCACCAGTGTGTCCCTCAGCCAACCCAGATACATCTCCTTAAGCTTGGCCTCGTACTTCATGTTCTAGACCTTGGGCAACTCTAACACCTCATTTATGGCAGTGGTATTCAGGGGGATGTCAACTCCCCAGATGCGGATGATGGGGTGATGGTCATCCCAGTGGATGGTGGGTAGGATAGCATAGAACTCCCTCACCCAGTCAGCATGCGGCAGGGGGAGCTCAGTCAATGGAGCCCATCCGAACTCCATTAAGCGAGCATAGAAGCCAGGCTCTTTCTCCTCCAGCTTGAGTAAGACAAGACCTCTTTTGCAACAGAACTTGTTGTTCAGAAAATCATGGAACCTCTCTTGGCTAGCAGTGTCAGGAAATCAGACGAAAGGTAGATTGTCCTTGTTAGCACCAGCCATTTAGAGAAAGTTATACAAGTTGAAAGGTACGCATTTGGACTCGATGGGAGTAGACAATATTTGGTTAAAGAAAAAAGGAAAATTTTCTATCTTTAACTATGTCCCGCCACAGCGGCCAAAATCCCGCCACAGCGGGATGATATAGGCCGCTGCAGCGGGATGCAGGTCGTGAGAGCGTCCTTCATCTGGAACGAACTCCAAGCGCGATCATGGCGCCTCTTCGTCCCAAAAACCTCGTTTTTCACATAATTTCAGCATATCAAAGTATATAAAGTTCCCTAGTACTTAAATATGCAATTACTTTCACAAAATAACCCCTAAATGAGGTCCAAATTCAAGTTTATTCCAAGAAGACCTTTCAACTTCCCCAACCCGTTTTGTTATCTATTTGACCGTATTTTTGCGGAATCCTTATGCCTAGGATGTTGTGGAGATGTTGGGGACGTAAGGGGAGGATCCATGCTACGTTTTTCTAGGCAAATCAAGCAACATATGTTCAAAGTTTTAAATAACCACCCCAAGGCTTTCCTAATCAATCAGTTATCGTCATGCATTCATAATTAAGAATGTAATGAAGTAAAGAGAGTGAGGATCAGGAGCATTACCTTGTTTCCGATGTTCGGGATGAAGTGGTTGAGAGAATTTTGGGTGTTATTGTAAGTGAAGAAAACCATTCCCCTTCCCCCCCCCCCCCTTACTGTTTTCGATCTCCCACTACAATGGGAGATGCATCGCCACAGCGGCCCCACCTTAGCGGAAGGGTTGCCGCCCCGGTGGGGTCAGACTGTGAAAAATTAGATGCGTTCGATTCTTCGTGTGTTGCCTTAAATTCCTAATTGACCCCTTGATTATAAGACCTTTCATGTTCCAGATTTGAGAAATGTCCATTCGTCGTGGCTCCGTACGCATCAATTCATTAGTTCCGAAGTACTCCGAGATAGGGCGTGTGACAATTCGTGCACTAGTCGTTCGAGGATGAATGAGGGGTAAATTGGTATCTATTGTAACGACCAGAACTGTCGTTATTAAGGAGAAACAAAACTTTGGGAAATTACTGGGCTACTATCCCACCAGGGGGGCCAGATGCCGCTATGGCAGCGGCACCACGATGGGGTAAGCTGGCACCAGAGAGGGATAGGCGAGATAAAATGTAAATAACGTGAAATCTTATTTTCTCCTTCTTCCTAAAATACCTAATTTAGACGTAAACCACCCTAGAAACCCTCAAAAAGTTGTTCTAAGCTTGGGAAGGAGGGAAAAGGAGATTTCTAGCGTAAGGAGGTCGAGGGATTGCGAATTTCCAGCCAAGATCACTGTCACGAAGTTTGGAAACCAGAATCGCAGCCATAACTCCGTGCAGCTGCTTGGCGCCCAGGTAGGCTAGGCTTTATTAACTGAGTAGTAATAAATATGTGTCCACTACATAGTATAATGATAATCAATGGTAGGATTCATGCATAGGCCTTTGTTTACCGAGTAGAAGATGACCTAATTCATAGAATGAAGCCTTAGAAGATGAACTAGGGATAGAGATGGTTGAGTTATTGTTTTGGTGTCGTGCATTGATGAATGCTTCATTGTTATGGTTGTGATTTCATGATTGTGTGGTATATGTTGTTCTTGCTTCATTATAATACGTGTATGTATATGAATGTTGCACCATAGATCACAGTACTTGTAAAACGAGGATAGATGAATGACGAATGCCATGAATCATGACTTGATTGTATGATTATGAGAATGTACCTTGTGATTGTGATTGTGGTTTGTTGAATGGATCGGGTGTTGCGTTTCGGCACTCTAACATTGGATCGGTTGCCACGTTTCGGGATAAATATATGGATCGGTTGCCATGTTTCGGCATAAATATATGGATCGATTGCCACGTTCCAGCAGAAACCTTGGATCGGGTACCACGTTTCGGTATGCTAACAGTTTGGGTGTGGGTACCGTGAGAGGACCATTGACTTTACATAACTGCATAACTTGATAATTATGAAATGCTTCGTTGTTCATAAGTAATAATTGATATTGTATGTCTCCGAAAATGTTAAATGATTATGATGGCATATAATCTGATTATTCTACTAGGTCGAGTAAACTTGTTATGTATCTCCTTGTTGAATGAACCGGGAAGGGTTCAAGGGTCGGCAATGTGTGAGGGGAAAAGTTGTTCGTGGGTTGCGAGGGTGAGAAGTGGGGGTAGTGTACATGATGGAAATACTTAGGTAGTTTCCTCTGCGAAGGAAAGGGATTCGTGGTTAGTAGTTGGGAAGCCTTGATAAAAAGGTGTCATGTGGCAGGGACTGGGTAAGATGAAGAAAAGGCAAGGGTATGTCGTGTGTGATTGTTCGTTCAGGGGAATGTTGGTAGTTGCAATTGTGGACTCTCTATGAGTTAGAATGGTTAGGCTATGATCAAGAGCCAAGTAAGTAGGTGGACTGAGAGGGAGGTTAGTAGTAAGGATGCTAGTGTACTTTTGAGGTATTCGAGAGAGAGGGTAAAGGTGGAGAAGTGAGTGGGTATTTGCATGTTCTTGTCGGTTGATTTCTTATGTTATGCGGTGGGCGTCGGGTTGACTGATGATGCCTACCAGTACGTGTGGTTTTGTACTGATACTACTCTTGCTATGCCTTTTTGGCATAGTCTAGATGCAAGTTGGTGATGTTTCATTAGATGAAGACAAAGTTATTCTCCAGCAGCTTCTATTCTTCCTTCCGCATGGTGGGAGCTGTGTCTTTTATTTGTTATGTCCATTTTGTACTCTTAGTAGATCTTATACCTGTTTAGACTAGATCCTTGGGGGTATTAATTACTTTATGAGTCTTAACCCGAAATTGTTGTAAAGGTTCTTATTTATGAAACCCGGTTATTTCAATTATCTCTGTTTTCCTTAAAGTTCCGCATGTTTTAATTATTGGTATATGAGGGTTCTCCTACTAGAGCGTTAGGGTAGGTGCCCGCACGGCCCAGTGGGTTGGGTCGTGACAAACTGTCATCATGCTCACATACGTGTTCAATAAAAAAAAAAGCATAAGATTGAGGTACGCTAATTTTTCAATTAAAAAAATCATTAACGAAGGGTGTGTTTGGTACGGACGAAAACATATTCTGGAAAATGTTTTCCAATTTTTCCATGTTACTTTGGCTTAAAATGTTTGGAAAATGTTTTCCAAATCAACTCATTTTCCTCGAATTTAAGGAAAATGACTTTCCTTTCAAAATTAAGGAAAACATTTTTCATACTCGACCCTCCCTATTCCAAAAATAAAAGTCAAAATTTCAAATATATTTTTATTCCTACCCCAAACCAGCCCCCCCCCCCCCTCTATCAAACAAAAAAATAAAAAACTTAAGAATTATTTTTTTTAAATGTTTCAAATTTTAAGATTTTTTTACCTCACCCCCCCCCCCCCCCAATGCTTTTGAGAAAATTCCAAATTTAAATTTTTAAAAAATTTAT
>JAJOOR010035282.1:0-14987 GCA_036250505.1 Solanum acaule | reverse complement strand
AAAGATGTAGAATACCAGTTTGATAAGAAAGACCAAACACAAATACAAAAAATAAAACTATTATGTAAGAACCTACCTAAACTATATTTTCCGGATGAAAACAAAAAAATTACTTATATAGTAGAATCAAACGCCAGTGAAAAAAGTTATGGAGGATTCTTAAAATATAGGTATGATAAAGAAAAAATAGAACATCATTGTAGATATTATTCAGGAACATTTTCTGATACAGAAATAAGATGGGAAATAAATAGGAAAGAATTATATTCAGTTTATAAATTTTGTCTATTATCATTTGAACCATATATTGTATATAACAAATTTATTACAAGGACAGTTAATACACAAGTAAAATGATGACTAACAAGAAAAATACAGGATTTAGTAATTACAAAAGAAATGATTTAGACATATGCGCATGCGAGTGGGGCGGGTTAAAATTTAAAACTTTCAACTTTATGCGGGGCGGGTGTGGGTGTGGGTACGGGATAGGGAGCTTGTAATATTTAGAAGGACATAGTTTCAACATGTCGAGCTATTTTTATTCTTTGCCTTGTTCTTTTCCTCTCTCGGTTCTCTGTTACTTCAACTTTTTATCACTTATTCTATTATTATTTTTTTGATAAAATCACATACTTTCTGATGTTCTCATTTTTATTTAGTGTAGTTATTTAGTTTGAAATTTAAATCTCATTATAATTTGAAATTTAACTTTGGTGGAATTAATAAAAAGAAATTTTCACTTGCGAGGTGGGGTGGGTGGACGCTGGTGAAAGTGCTTATGCCGGGTGGAGCGGGGGGATTAAAATTTTGCGGGTGAAGACAAAATCCGCCCCGCCCCATTGCCATCCCTATAACCATTGCGGTGGATTACCGCATTGATCACCATGCCGCAGTGACTTCTGCTTTAAGGACTTTGCCAAAACTCATAGATTCTTCATCTTGTGCAAGTTCACTCAAAATCACCAATATATATTTATAGAAATAGCCTAAATTAGTTAAATTTATCATAACCAACACAAGTTATTTGTATGTCACTGATTCAAAGCAAAATAAGGTGATACGGACACCCATTACTATAACTTGTCTGAGTGAACCAACTAACATGACCATTACGTGTGATATGTTGGGTAAAGATGAAATTTATTCATAACATAAGTGAAGTCTTTAAGATGAATTTTATTCATAAAGCTTTCACTAAATTCAAAATATTTAATCTAAAATATCTGATAAATAGGATTTGATGCCATTATTTATATAATGGCTGGACACATATGCAACCCTTTAAACTTGTTCATATTTTTTGCTTAGCACTTAGGGGCCTTTTGGTTACGATATAAGGGGTCGTTTGGTAGGCCGCATTAAAAGAAATAGTTCATGTATTATGTTTGGTATTATTTAGTACTATGTTTGGTAGGAATTTGAGCCTATGTATAACTAATCCATGGATTAGTTATACATCCTGCATGGTATTATAGGATGTATTACTAATACCTTTCATTTGGAGGTAGTAGTAATACATAGGATATAATACCATGAGATAAGTCTATATAAATACAAAAATATCTCTCAAATCATTTTAATTATTTTTTTCATTTTCTTGGTTTTGTGTTTTATATTTGTACTAGTAAATTTATTTAAATAAATTAGCTTACAAATTAATTAGAGAGAGTTGTTTGTTACTAAATATACCCAATACAAATCAATACAAATTTGAAATGTGAGTTATTTAACATTTACTAATTAAAAGGAAAATATATCACTAATTATTTGTATTTTGAACAATTTAAAAAATTACATACATATTAAAACTATAACTTGCAATTTTATGTGTAAATGTAGATGGTTTATTTAATTTTACCATTGTTGACCGTCTTTTTAATTTTAAAAGTAGTTGGTTTATATTTTTTAAATTGAAAATTGACATTTTTGAGTGATCAATTTATTAAGATGAAAATTATTTATCCTCAAATAATTCAAGTAGAAAATTGGAAACATGACAACAAAATTATTCTTCTCATAGCTAGTTAGAAGGCCATAAAAAAATATTTTTCGACAATTATTTACCTTGACCCAATTACATAACAATTCAAGGGTATAATTGGAAAGAAGATTTTAAAAGAGTTTTAATCCAAACACAAGTTGAGATTGGAAATAATGAACCAAACACTTAATAAAAATAAACTTTGCACTACTAATCCCTGCATTACTAAACTCTGCATTACTAATCCCTGCATTATTCATTTTTGTACCAAACGATCCCTAAGAGGCATGTTATTCATGTATAAAACATTGTAATCCCTCCGTTTAAAAAAAAATGTCCTTCTTTCCTTTTTAGTCTGTTTCAAAAAGAATGACCCCTTTCCTTTTTTGGTAACATTTTACTTTCAACTTTCCACGTGGCATGTTTAAGACCACAAGATTAAAGGGCAATTTTGTACATTTGACATAACTTTAATTTAGGGCCACAAGATTCAAAAGTCTTCTTTATTTTCTCAAACTCCGTGCCACGTCAAACTAGGCCACTCTTTGTGAAACGGAGGGAGTATTAATTTTACTATGTTTGGTAAAAGTTTTTTATTAGGTTGAAAAGTCAACATGACTTATACTATGTTTGATTGATAAGTTCTAAATATTGCATAAAAGTTATTCATATATTAATTTTATACGGTGTTTAGTTATGTTTTTTGTAATCCTATATAATTAATACCTAAATAACTTATGAGGGAATCTATGTATAAGTTATGCAGGATAGAATGCGGAATAAGTTATGTGGATATTAGTTATACATATATTAAAAAGGTAAATTACACATTTATCCTTATTAATTTACTTTTAAATCTGTTTTTATTGAAAACTTTACATAACTATTCTATTTTCCAAACTATTTTTGTTTTTTATTTCTTTTTGTATGGAAATGACTTTTTATTTTTTTTTCATTCAAAATCAAATATATATATTTATTAATATTATGAATCAAAATGTATAATTTCGCATATGCTAATTATATATTACTAAATATATCCACATATTTAATTTTCATGTATTAATTTTTTATTTAGAATGTGAATTTACATATAATTTATATATTTTGTATACTAAAAATGTACAAACAACACATGCAGCATAATGATAAAAATTTACATTATATAAAATATGATAGTATAATGTACTTGAAATATATTAATAGTATTTTATTTTTATAAGCTTTAAACATTAAAAGAAAAAAGAGAAGAAAAACACAGAATTCCTAGTTAAGTATAGAGAAAATTCCGTAAATAATGTATATTAATTTATATTAAATTCAATATTCAATAGTTAATAGTTCATGTAATGTAATCTCTACATAATTAAATAATACCTACATAACTAATACTCGTATAATTAATACCCACATAACTAAACTCTGCATAACTAATACCTACATAGTTAAACCCTGCATAACTAATACTCCCTCCGTCCCATTTTATGTGGCAACATTTGACCGGACACGGAGTTTAAGAAGTAAATAAAGACTTTGAAATGTTTACCAAATTGCCCTTCAAAAAAATAGACTCATTTTTCTCTCTCCTCATAAATGTATTGGAGTTCTATCTTTAAGATTAAGTGGGACCAACAAGGGTAAAAGAGGAATTGTAACTTTAAATACTTACCATATAAGGAAATGTAACATTCTTTTTGGGACTGACTGAAAAGGAAATGGTCCCACATAAAATGGGACGGAAAGAGTACATGCATAACTCTAACAAGTAACCAAATGGCCCCTTAAATTATAAGATTTACCGATTGAACACTCAAAGTCAAACTATAATGTGACTATTGGATACATTGTGTTGACATGGCACAACCAGAGGCGGATCCACACTATGGAGAGGGGCGCTCACACTTCTATGCATTTGCAACCCTATTTCCATCTAAACTATAATGTGACTATTGGATACATTGCAAATTTCACAAAGATTTTATTTTACTTTTGTCTCCCATCTAAATTTGCAACCCTATTTCCATCTTTTTCACCAACAACCACTCCTAGGAAGAAACTTCTTTTTTGTTAAAATTGCAATGTATAATTTAGAAAGAAACAACATCATATTTGTCCTTCATACCTAATTTTAAATGTGAAGCGGTCAACCACCACGAACAAATGAACTAATTAGTTTGATCAAATCATTCAATTATTTCATCAAACAGAGCATTAAATCAATAGAAGAATGAGATTCACGGGTCGGAGTCGCTGTCGTTACACCCATCGCCATTACCAACATTCAGTGCCGTCAATATTCATCTCACAATTCTCTCTAAAATCTCCATCATAGCCGACGAAATTTAAACCAGAAACGGCTATCTTCTTCTCTCCATAGCCTTTTTTTTTCTTCCTCACAAAAAAGTCATTTCTTTCACGTAACCCACTTCCACATGCATCAACACATCTATTCATAGATCATATAAAAAAAATTATTGGGTATGAATCATTGAAAATTGAACAAGTTTATCCTATTTTATCGAGATTTGTTGTAAAGTTTTATTAGAAATTAAGTGTAAAATAACAATAAAAATGTACCAAATTAAAGAATCTAAAATAAAATTTACTAGAACGACAAAGATGGACTGCAGGGACCGCATATGCATTTAGCCTTATATAATTGAACGTCTAGATTCATCTATATATGAAGTCACTATCATATCATGAATAATATATTTTATTGGGACAGGACCAGCCTTGGCATATCCATAACATAAGCAAAGTTGGATATAAAAATAAAAAGGAGGTATAATACAAAAACATGACCCTTAACTTCAACGGATAACTATGCCCTTCAAATTTGATTGTGCAGAAGTAGGCACTTAAACTTGTATAAAATTAAACAAGTAGACACATGTGTCCTACATGGCATAATACACGTAGGATGCCACGTAGGACATAAAATTGTCGTCTAGGGTGCCATGTAGGACGAATGTGTTTATTTGTTCAAATTAAACAAGTTAAGTGTTTACTTGTGCACACTCAAAGTTAAAAGTCAGTTGACGTCAAGTTAAGGGTCATATTTATGTATTATGCTTAAAAGGAACAATTACATGTGCAATAGCATTCGTATGTAAAATGGCATGGAATAGAACATACGAATAATATAATAAATGAGAAGACAACCAAAGAACATAAACTTTAGTTAATTATAGGAGTCTGTTAGTTTAACCGACATAATTCACCATATGAACACATGGAGTCTGATCTCATCCCGAACGGCTAAGGCATCCATACCTTGTTGGATATGATACATACATATAATAAGCTAGCATGTGAATCCATAACAAATCCACAAGGCATAGCATAAAGGAGTTTTTAAAAAGTTTAGTACAATCCTTGTCCTACGTTGGCCTATCTAGTTACGCGATTGACATAGAACTCACGTCTTCTCGACTCAGGAGTGAGCTACAATGTTATGGGGTTCAGGTGAACCCAGTAGCTTTTACGTAAATTTTATATTTGTCTAAAAATCACATACAAACCTATGTGAAATATATGTGTGAACCCACAAGCAAAGATAAGGCAGATGACTTAGTGATGTTTGAGCATCTAGCAAATGCCATTTATGTGTGGGATGTGGATTTGAAACCTATTGACACCATTTGCTTCTATATTTTGCCTAATTAATTAATACAATATTTAATATGCTCTCTACCTAAAATTCAAAGAAAAAACTCTTGCCTCTTTTTTCCGCAGGTTTAGAACTTTCTCAATTTTAGATTTCTCTAACTCTTACAATAAAAAATAAAACAGAAAATTGATAATTGAAAAAATTCAAAAAGAAAAATAGTGTCATACTCAATAACAATATTTAACTATCGATTTCTTCTCAAACACTAAAGAAATTTTAAGCCTAAAATTTAATTTCTAAAAAAGTTACGGTTCCAACTTTTATTGTTGATGTTATTGTTGCCCTAAAAAAGTTAGGATTCCGACTTTTATTGTTGAATTCATTATTGCCGCTTTTTGTCGGAGTTCGAACTTTAGCCTCAAGTATGTTTACTCTTTTTCGTTCCTCCTCAGTTCTTCCTTTCTTTTAAAAGAAAATTATTTGCTTTTATATTGTGTAACGATTTATTTAAAATTTAATTTTTAATCTTTGATTCTAGGGTTGTCCCACATATTGATAACTGATTATATTAATTAAATTGTTGTTTGTTTCCGGAAATCTCAACTTTTGAGACAGATGTCTCAATGGTGAAGTTATGAAATCAATATATATTACCAAAAATATTTTAGAACTTCGAATTGAATTACTCAAATATATGTGTTAATAAATTAAGTTTTTACAACAACAGCTAAGGTAATATTAACGATTATTATATTAGCTTGATATTTTTGTTTAGCTTTAAAATGTAGAACCTACAAATATCAAATTCTCACACTCAACATTGAAGGCCCTTGAGAATGTTTCTGCTATATACTTGAATCATTCAACCCAACCAAAGATTTTTTTAAGAACACAAAAAACAACACCAAGATCTAAGAGCACTTTCTAAGCAACTAGTTACCTATCCATCTTAATATCTCTCTTGTAAAAGAAGTTTATCGAAATAAATGCACCAATGTAATGGGTAATGCCTTCTTGGTTTACTGATCTCGAATTAATCTAAACTCATGTTGGAATATATGCGTCCACTAGTCTAGATGGGACCAGGTCCTTAGCACAGTTACAACAACAGAAAGCAAACTGAATGCTGAAAGTAAAGACTGCACACACAACTTTACGTGGAAACCTCCTTGCTCAAGGGAGTAAAACTACGACCTGTCTCACAGGAATTTTCAAACTGCTTTTACTAGTCTTCTCAAGCAAAAGTAAAAACCAGTTTACAAAATGAGATTAACCTACTAATCTTCACACTAAGCAATACCTCCTATCACTTAGACGAGCCTAAGCAGTTACAACACTGCCCACTATACTAATCCTAACAGATTAATAAAGACTTTGACGTAAATCACTAAGTTACTCACAACTTAAGTTCTTACAATGATTCACACAAGCTTGAAACGTTTCTAACAAACCGAAATGATTCCTACAATATAAGCATGATTACAAGCAAACAAAATAGCAGCTGGTACAAGAAGCACTTGAAGCAATCGATCAGGTTCCTATTGTTTGAAGCTTGAAATATCTCACTTTGAATGAATGAATAATTTGTTGTTTGTGTTTAGGAATATATTAGTCATGAAGAATTATTATCCATTGTACAAAAAACCTCGTCGCTTCTGATTGGTGAAGTACACTGCGACTTCACCAACTTTCTGAAGCAGACAACTTTTACAGCTGTACAACATATGACACTGGACGAGCATACTCTGCAGAGGACCAAGTCCCTGCACTTGTGAGGAGATCATCAAAATATCTGAGAGCGTTAGCACTTATCATTTTCCCCCTTTTTGATGATGATAAAAAACCTACACGAAGCCTCACATGAGTGTAAAAACATTCATTCAAATACATAACAAATTCCCCCTTTGTTCAGTGCATAATAACAACATGTTCCCCCTTGGTTCAGTTCCCCCTTAGTTCAATGCCCTTAATTCCAGTCAACTTTACAACAAACTTCCCCATTTTGACATCATTGAAAAGGTGAAGCAGTAAACATATTCAAGTTAAATGCAAGACAATAAAGAATTCAGGGGCTTGGGCCACCCAGAACATGTGTATGTAAGCATAAAGAGACCATTAAACCACACATAAATCAGGGCAGAAACAAAAATAACATTATATCACAAACACTGACCACTGTAGTCAGTCAAAAACAACATAAAGCCACAAGAACTTTGAGTTAGAGGATTAGACAGAAAAGAGAAACTAAGGAAACAAGACACTATTAGGACGGAGGAGGAGAGGGATTGAGGGTGCACATAAGCATAGACATGCGCTTATTGGCATCCTCATGAGCCTTGATAAGTTGCTTGTTAAGAGCCTTAATTTCCTCACTGAGTGAGGCATTTGTCTTCAGCAGCATTGCATTTTCATCCCTCAACTCTTGCAGCACCTGCTCATTACCGTCACTGGTACCAGGTCCCCTTGAAACTGCATTTTGTAATTCAGACTTGAGTCTAGCGATTTCAACCTCCTTGTCATTTAGAATCTCAGTGAGATCAGTCACTTCCCGTTTAAGAATAAGATCTGCCCCTAGTTTGTCCCTAAATGCACTCACATTCCAGCAGAGTAGCAATAGTGAACATCTGCTTGGTGGTACCAGGTACCCCTTTTCCCAGAGGCACTTCGAAATGGTTAAATACAAAATTCAGCAGATACCTATACGAAATGCCATGCTTGGCCATCCTCTAGGTCATTAATCTATGCATGTGTTCTAGCATGATGGCAGGGAGGTTAATTTCTTCAAGCTCATCAAGCTTCTCCATGAGAAAAAGATCAGCAACATATGCTACTGTTCTCTTTTCAATCCTAGGCACCAACACTTTATTGATGAACTCGAAAAGTAGCTGATATTCCCCTTTGAGAAGTTTTTTAGGTAGCCCTGCACGTTTAACATCTCCTCATTTTGTGGCAAGCTTTGTGAAGTCACTGGTTTATATTCTTCAATTGTTCGAATTCCTACCACAGGCAACCCCAGAATGATCCCCAGTATTTCTTCATCCAGACATATTTCAATGTTCTTGACAGTAGTTGTGATTCCACCACCTTCCTGAAGTTCCATTTTGTAGAAGAATTCACGCACTTTAGGTTCGTGCAAGTACGGAACTGGAGATTCAAAGAGATGGTTCCAACCTTGAATAGAGACAACATAAAACAGATTTGACATACCAAATTTGGTATGTCAGGGTCGAAGACTTTGCCATTCAGAACCTTTTGGTGCTCCATTTTTGCTATCCACTCCTCTCTTGTCATTTCCTTTTCTTCATTTTGATTTTGAACCCTGGGACCTGGTCCCTTTATGGGCTGTACATCCACCCGCTTTCTCACTTTCTCCTTTTTTACATGAGATTTCTTTGCTCTTTTCTAATTTTCTTTTGATTTAACCGTTTCATCCTCAGCTTCCCTTTTTCGTTTCTCCACATGCCTAGTGATATTATCAGATTCAGTCTCACTGTTTTCAACAGAAACAAGAGTTGATGTGGATTCTTCAGGTAGTAACCCCTCATGTCTCTTTTTCCTTATTTTCTTTGTTTGAATGGCATTTGCTGCTATAGCACTTCCCATAACCTTTTGAAGAGCACTTCTTGTGCCATACTTCTTCTTTTCCCCTTTTGAGTGAATCTCAACTAACTTTCCCTTTCCTTTTCTTTTTCTCTCTTTTGTACTCTTAGCAAGTTTAACAGTAGTGTCATCCTCAGAAGTACCTTTAACTGTTTCCAAATCAGGAACATTTATTTGAGAAGAGTTTTCTCCTTGCACCCCTCTTTTGCTCCATTTTAACGAAACCTCTTATTCTTCTTCCTTATCACTCTCAACATCAAAGGATCTGGGTGTTTGGTCAAACACAGGTTGACTTCTGTGAGGGACCTGATCCGGTGATCTTAACTCATGCTCTAATAGAGTAGGTTGAGAGTCTCCTCTTAGTGAGGCTAGGCTTTGAACGGCCACCAGTTCCATCCCTACGGCTAGAATACACAAATTTGGACCCTTTACCTTAGGCAAATCCCCTTCAAAAAGTCTCTCATTACACATAGTGGATGAAACAACCATAGAACCAACTTCCATTTCCTCAAAGAGGGGTTTAGCACTAGGTTTTGCCACAGATTACGCCTCTGAGTTATGTGATTTTTCACCAGATAAAACTAGGGTAGGGGAACATGCCAAGACAACCTCAGAAGGAAGAATAGAGGAGGCTATGACTTTAGTCGGAGGAGTGATGGATTCATCCATTTCACCAACTCCACAGACTGGAGTCGAGGGAGATTCTTCTGGAGTAGGAAATGAGAAGTTGAATGAACTAGGATTTTCAACTTCTTGGGAGATAGGGATCTTTGAAGAAGAATCAGAGTTAGGTATTTTAAGAGAAAGAGAGAAAAGCTTTGGAGAGGGGATTACTGAATTTCAACAAGAATTGTTTGAAGAGATTTTTTAATTGATTCACTAAGAGAAGTAGTATATGAAACCAAAAAGGCATTGGGTCCCAACAGTAGCGACCTTTGGTTTAAAAGCGAAAAGACGTCTGAAACTGACGCGATAAATGGATGAAAGACACGTGGCAGTGATGTTGACAGACAGACATTGTAGCGTAAGTAATACTAACCTCATGAGGACCAGGTCCCCTTTTTGCCTGTATGATTAGATCTTCCCTTCAGCTAAACACACCATGAGTGTATACCTGTATTAAGGTACCAGAAGTTAATTCTTAAGTGACAAACATTAAACAAGTATAGATACCTGCCCTCCGTAACATAATCAAAATAAAAGATTTTTGTGCAAACTTGTCAAGGAATCAAGTAATCTTGTGCATCCCCAGCCTCATCCTGTTCTTAATGAAACATTCTTTACTCAAGGACTTTGTAAAGATATCAGCCAGTTGATCTTCAGTCTTGCAGAATTTCATCACTACATTTTGCTTCTCAACATTGTCCCTTAGGAAATGATGCCTCACATCTATGTGCTTTGTCCTCTTATTCTGCACAGTGTTTTTGGCCATATTCATTGCACTGTTGTTGTCACACATTAGATGAATTGTACCTGTGAGAACACCTAAATCCTCCAATGGCTACTTGATCCACAAAAGCTGAGCACAACATGAAGCAACAACTACATATTCCGCCTCTGCTGTTGACAATGCAACTGAATTCTGCTTCTTTGTCCTCCAAGATATTAGTGATGATCCAAGAAAATGTGCCATGCCTGATGTACTCTTTCGATCAACAAGAAAACCTGCATAGTCAGCATCTGCAAATCTGACTAGATCAAGTGAGTCATATGTTGGGTAGAAGAGGACCAGGTCCTGAGTTCCCTTCATGTATCTCAGTATTCATTTAGCCGCCTTTAGATGTGACTCCTTTGGTGCAGCTTGAAACCTTGTGCACATCCCTACACTGAAGACTATGTATGGCCTGCTTGCAGTAAAATATAAGAGTGACCCAATGATTCCTCTGTACATGGTTTGATTAACCTCAACTCCATCTTCATCCAAGTCATGTTTCACACTTGTGCTCATAGGAGTATCAAGAACTTTTGCTTCTATCAAATTAAACTTTTTGAGCAGGCCTTTTATGTATTTCTCTTAGCATATAGAGGTATCCTGAACGGACTATTTGATTTGCAAGCCTAGGAAAAAGGTGAGCTCCCCCATCATGCTCATTTCAAATTCACTACTCATCAAATCAGCAAATTCTTTGCACAATAAATTTGTAGTGGCTCCAAAAATGATATCATCCACATAAACCTACACAATCAACAACTCTTTACCTCTGGATTTTAAGAACAAGGTATTATCAATTTTACCTCTTTTGTACCCATTTGCAAGAAGGAAGTTTGACAGGCATTCATACCAAGTTCTGGGAGCTTGTTTCAACCCATACAGAGCCTTGTCCAATTTCAGCACATAATTTGGCACTTCTGCATCTTCAAAGCCTAGGGGCTATTTGACATACACTTCTTCTTTCAGATTACCATTTAAGAAGGAACTCTTGACATCCATTTGACAAAGCTTAAATTCCATGTGAGTAGCAAATGCTATCAAGATTCTGATGGCTTCAATTTTGGCTACAGGAGCAAAAGTCTCATCATAGTCAATCCCCTCCTCTTGGTTGTACCCCTGCACTACCAGCCTTGATTTGTTTCTAGTAATGGTTCCATGCTCATCAAGTTTGTTTCTGAAGACCCATCTTGTTCCAATGACAGTTCTATTGAGAGGTCTGGGGACCAGGTGCAAAACTTTGCTCCTCTCAAACTGATGAAGTTCTTCTTGCATTGAAGTTACCCAATCTGCATCATGTAAGCCTTCTTTGATGTTCTTTGGCTTAATGGATGACATGAAAGCTGATTATGCCACTAGATTTCTTGTTTTGGATCTAGTTTGTATTCCAGAGTCAAGTGGGGAAATGAGATTGTCCAGTGGATGAGAAGATTAGTGTTTCCATCCAGACTTTCTGCTAGACTCTTCTTCAGCATCTGCATCAGATTCAGCATCATCATCTTCTAGACTTTGAGATGGAGTCGCCTGGGTAGTGACAGAAAGACCAGGTATCCCTGTGAGATCTGCACCATCTTCTTCTGCAACCTATTGGTTTCCAAGATTTTGGATTTCCTTGTCCTCCTTTTCTTTGATCAGCTCCTCTATTTCATGGTCTCCCTTATGAGCATCAGTTTTCTCAGACTCATAAAAAGTCACATGCATGCTCTCTTCAACACATGGAGTTTCTTGTTAAACACCCTGTAAGCTTTGCTGGTAGATGAGTTACCTACAAATACCCCTTCATCACTCCTTGCATAAAATTTGCCTAGGTCATCCTTTCCATTATTTAATACAAAACATTTGCACCCAAATGGCTTAAGGTGAGCAATTGAAGGCTTTCTGTTGTTCATCAATTCATAAGGAGTCTTCTTCATCATAGACCTGATAAGGTACCTATTTGTAACATAGCATGCTGTGTTGATAGCTTCTGCCCAGAAGTTCATAGCAAGCCTTGAGTCAATCAGTATAGTCCTTACAATATCAACCAATGTCATGTTCTTCCTTTCAACAACTCCATTTCGCCGAGGAGTTCTTGGTGTAGAGAAATTGTGATTAATTCCATTTTCAACACAAAAACTTTCAATTTGAGAATTTTCAAACTCTGTGTCATGATCAGACTTGATACTAGCAATCTTGGAGTTGACCTTCAGTTAAATAGCTTTGGCAAAAGTAATCAGAATTCCAGCAGTCTCGTCCTTTTTCCATAGAAACATATTGCAAGTGTACCTGGAGAAGTTATCAACAACTACAAGAATATACTTCTTACCTCCTCTGCTTTGAATTCTGACAGGTCCACATAGATCCATGTGGAGAAGCTCCAAAGGTCTGGTTGTGCTCACTCCCTTCTTAGCCTTGAAGGATGATCGTGTTTGTTTCCCTCTTGCAAAGGCATCACAGACTTTATCATTTGAAAATTTTAGCTTTGGTAATCCGTGGACCAGGTCCCTTGCAACAAGTTTGTTTAGTAAAGAGGAACTTACATGACCTAGTCGTCGATGCCAAAGATTTGCATCGCTAGCTTGAGCACCCAGGCATGAAAGGTTGTCCCCTTCAATAAAATCAAGATCAACAATGTACATATTCTTGACTCTTTGCAGACATCACAATTTTCTTGGTTGCACAGTTTGTAACAACACACCCATTAGATATGAATTTGACTTCATTTCCTTTGTCGCAAATTTGAGATACACTTAAGAGATTGTACTTCAAACTATCCACATAGTGTACACTGTCTATGGAGTGATCTATTGTTCTTCATATCTTGCCAATACCAAGGATAAAACCTTTCTTTCCACCGCCAAATGACACACCACCACCTTGGTATGCTTTCAAAGAAAGGAAGTTTAGAGTGTTTCCAGTCATATGCCTTGAACATCCACTATCCATGTACCAGCACTGACTGTTCCCTCTCTTCTGCATAAGAATCACTTATTAAACTTAGGAACCCACTTCAGATAGAGTTCCCAAAAACTGTCAAAAGGCTTAATGAGAAACCTTCTTGTCTATGGGGGTAAAGTATTCTTGCTAAAATGGTAACCAGGACCAGGTAACCTTTTCTTTTTATCAACAACTTTTCTTGACTTAAGAAACTTCTCATGACTTTCTTTTACTCTCATTAGCTTCTCACACTTCTCTTTCAGATGACCATTTTTGCCACAGTGGGTACACAGAAGGTTGTTTGAAACTGGCACATATTTACTATGTGGATTGTAAGGATGCTTTATCTGTCTACAACCTAGTGATATTCCGTGAGTTTAAGGTATTTTTAATACATTTCACTTAAGAGTTGTGTGTGTCTAGGGCCTGTTTGTATTGGTTTTTATGTGTTTTTGTCTTGTTTTGCAGGAAAGATGTTCAGGTGGGGAAGTAAAGAGAGAGCTAAAAGAAATGTAGAAAAAGGCATCTACAGAGGTGATCTACGAATCGTAGGCTCATTGACGCTCCGTAGATGGTGGTCGTAGATCAGCAGGCAAGGCATGGAAGGCAAATCAGGGAAATCTGACCAAGTGTGGAACCACGGTGGCCATTGAAGGTCTGTAGATTGATCTACGGATCGTACTGTTGATCCGTAGAATGATACTGCGAGGGTTCCAGTACCTAATTTTTGAAGATTCTAAGTATGGAGCTACGGAGAGGGATTGACGGACCGTAGATAGATCTACGGTCCATACTGGTGTCTTGTCATTTGCTTCAGAGAAGCTGACTTTTTGAAGCTGAAATATTTTCTAAGTCCTGGCTGACAAAAGGGACTCACAGACCGTAGATCCATTGACGGTTCGTGAGTCAGTCTCGTGGAATGAAGACGTGTGCCTGAACAAACTTTCCTTATTTTTTTACCCTTTTAATTTAGGACTTGGTTTCTATAAATACGGCATGTAAACCTCGTTTTTGGGGTTGGATTTTATTACTTTTATTCTAGTTCTTGACTTGGGAGACTAACTTGCAACTTTAGTAATTCTTAATTTTCCTAAGTTCGTTTTGAAGATTTTTGTGTTGCAATTCAAGTTGAATTTATGGGTTTATTATTCTTCTTACGTAAGTTTATAATTCTTTCATCTCAAACAATGAATTGTGTTCATATGATTATGGGTAACTAAACTCCACAACTAGGGTTGTGGGAACCATGAGCGATTAACAAAGTATGAATAGTAAATAAGCAATTCTTGAATAGTATTTTGCATGCATTGATAATTCTTTCGGTTAGAAGTCTTTTTAGCGGTTGCAAACGTTAGAACTCGCCTTATTGCTACTTGCCGGACCAAGGAGGTAATCAACAAGAAAAGAATTATCAACATAGATTTAGTGTGATACTATCTAATAGT